>CABHPQ010140139.1:0-16913 GCA_902168405.1 Peromyscus aztecus | reverse complement strand
TTCAGTGAAACTGAGATGCACTCCAAAGTCCAGAACACAAAGAAAAGAATCAGTCTCAAAGCTACGGCGTGTGAAATGACAGATGTATGACCATGACTGCAAAGCTTAGCAGACGCTGATGAAGACACCCGAGTGTGATAACAGGACAAGTCTTGCAGACTTCTCTTCTTCTGGACTCCTTACCCTAGGAACCACAGTTCACTTTCCTTCCCGTCAGTCTTATTATTTCATTGATTGACTTATTCATTCATTTTGAAGCAGGAGTCCCAGTAGCCTGGCTTTGAACTAGCTTTGAACTTCATTTTCCTGCTTGCCTTGGCTCCTTGGTGCTGGGATCAAATTATCTATTCAGCTAGACCTGTATCTCTCACCCCTTTGAGTAGATTAGTTTACTCCCCTGAGAACCCTCAACTTCTTTATATTATACTTTTGTTCTCTCTTTTTCTGGCTCATTTTTGCTGTGGGATGTTCTGTATGGCAAATGTGTTGCTCTGATTGGTCAATAAATAAAACACTGATTGGCCAGTGGCTAGGCAGGAAGTATAGTCGGGACTAACAGAGAGGAGAAAAGAACAAGAAGGTGGAAGGAGACACAGCCAGCCGCTGCCACCAAGACAAGCAGCATGTAAAGATGCTGGTAAGCCACAAGCCACGTGGCAAGGTATAGATTTATGGAAATGGATTAATTTAAGCTATAAGAGCAGTTAGTAAGAAGCCTGCCACGGCCATACAGTTTGTAAGCAATATAAGTCTCTGTGTTTACTTGGTTGGGTCTGAGCGGCTGTGGGACTGGCAGATGAGAGAGATTTGTCCTGACTGTGGGCCAGGCAGGAAAACTCTAGCTACACATTTTAGTCTCCCTTTTTTATAAGAAGCAAATAACATCTTCTTGTCTACAAGAAGCTCATCTGACCTTCAAGAGTAGGCATCAACTTAGAGAGCAGGATGAAAAACATTCCCAGCAAATGGGCCCAGGAAACAAGAGGTGTCACTATCCTAATATCTGAAAAAATAGATTCCAAATCAAAATTAATTAGAAGAGATAAGAAGGATATTTTACTCTGATCAAGGGAACAAATAACCAGGACAACATATGTCCTGCACACACACACACACACGTATATATATGCACACATATATATGCTCTCTTAAGTCTGGCTTACCGCATTTCATAAACAAGATGCTATTTGGACTTCAAGATACAGATTAATCACAACTCAGTAATAGAAAGTGATTTCAGCACCCCATTTTTTCCCAATAGACAGGTCATCTGAACAAAAGCTAATCTACTTTTTCTGTATTTGTTGATATTTTTCTGTGTCCTCATGTTGGATCTGCTTTAGAGAAACATTCATGGGCTTTTGAGTAGATGTATCTACCTTCTTTGGTATTTGAGTGGAATATTCTGTAGACACCTGTTAGGTTCATTTGATGTACAATGTCATTTACTTCTAATGCAGAAGTAAATACAGAAAATTGAAATAACTCAGCGTATCCCAACCAGACACAATGCAACAAACCTCAAAGTCAACAACAAAGTAATCTGGAAATTTTACAAACTCACAGAGTACAAGAAGGTGGGAAAAAGGAAGACAACAAGGAAATGCCTGCCCTGTACTGCGTGGTGTCGACCAAGGCGGGCTTCAGCATTCTGCAGGAGGATGCTTCCTTCACTGGCACTTCTGTGGATGTCCCGGTGGTCTGCCATGGACCTAATGTCTAGGTGTTCTATGCCATCTTGCCTATATTGAAAATAGGAATAAAAGGATAATTTCAGCACTCAGATACGATTTGTTAGAAGATAAATTCATTATGAGATTAATTTACATTCAGCCTTAATGTATTTAAGGTATCTTGAAACATATGTTAAGTATAGAATCAAAAAAGTAGAATCACCTAGAATAATATAGTAAAGCAGCATTTGGATGGTGGAGCTTTTGGCTTAAGAAAATATCCACTGTGTAACAGCATTCTTTAGGAGTTTTTCATAAACAGCTTTATAGCAAATGGAAATAGCGATGAGTGAATGATGAAAAAAAGAAATGATGTGTTCTTTACAAGTAACTTCCACTAGAAATCAAGTTCAGGTGTTAAAACTTTATTGGATCTTATGGCTAGGATTACGTTTGATATTCATGTGCATTAATT
Source organism: Peromyscus aztecus (assembly GCA_902168405.1). Classification (NCBI taxonomy): domain Eukaryota; kingdom Metazoa; phylum Chordata; class Mammalia; order Rodentia; family Cricetidae; genus Peromyscus; species Peromyscus aztecus. Next base: position 14,765 of record CABHPQ010140139.1, on the reverse strand, counting down.
TGTGTTTGTTAATTATTAGAACTTAATGAGATTCTTCTGAAATAATATTGAAAGTTCTCATTTTACAGTCGGTCCTTTCAGGCTTGCTTTATTTTTATTTTATTTTAGTTTTTAGTTTTTCATTATTAAACAAGAGGTAAACTAACCCTTCAAATTATTTCTTTCTACTTGTTGCTTTATAATTATTAAAGATTATTTCTTTTTCCCTATTGCTAGCAGCATTTTATCCTCTAGGCAACCAGATTTAGACATAATTTTATTACAGTTACAATTGCATGTCAAGCACTAGGTATACTTGGCAAATGGGAAGAGTTATCATTTATGCATATTAAGCAATTTATTTTTCCAATCACTTATAGAGGTATACACTCTAGCATATATTCTTTTTATAAGAAATTTCATTTACTCTTTACAATAGCTGTTTAAGCTAATTAATTGGCTTTCTGTTGTTTTGAGACAAGATCTTACATAACCAAGGCAGGTCCCCAAATCTCAATCCTCCAGCCTCCACCTTCAAGTGCCAGGATTGTGTGAATGTGCCACCATAACCAGTTATTACAACCGGTTAAGGTATACATCATTATCATTATTTCACAGATGAATAAATGATTAGGATGAGTCACTTGGATGATAAATCTAGATAGTTTCAAAAGTCAAGTTAAAGGGTCTCTGCTTTCCCTTTATATTTTTAAAGAACATGAAGAAATAAAATTATACATACTTTACCAGGCAGGTCCTGATATGCAAAACCCAATTCCTTCAGCAATTCTGGCTTTTAACTCTCTTTGTTCCACAACAGCTGCTTCTTTTTCAAGCTATTTATTTCTTTTTTCTCTTTAGTGATCTTAATTATCTTTCTTCTTCCACCTTGGGTTGATTAGAAGCTGAAATGAGTAAGGCAAAAGAAGGAAAGCATCTGAAGAGAATTAGTTTCTCATCCAAGCAAAACATGTTTGGAGAGCAATATACCTAATAAAATAACTCTTGCACACTATGAGAAAAGCTTACAACTGCCAAAATAGCAGAAAGATGGGGTTGAGCAGTTAGAGATTACACAACACACACACACACACACACACACACACACACACACACACTGCAGAATATACATACATATGTGAAATGTACATTATATACTATCATTTTATATATTATACAATGCATATAACTACACACAAAATGATTACATTTTTGTTTTTATTATATATTTCATTGGGAAAACTGAGGTTATTCTATCAATTTTGTGATAATTGTAAATATCCTCTTTAAGGCCTATCGCATCTCAGCTGCACACTGACATTTAAGCATGTTCTCTTACATACCAACTAACCTGATTTCAAAGCAGAGGAGACTGAATGACATATCTTGAGAAGAACCCCTGTCAGTGGTCCTAATAGGTGGAATAGTAGGCCGCTGACCACAGAACAAAAGATGAAATTGAACAGACTGGTTGCAACCATAGACAGTATGCTCTAGTTCGCAAGTGTTGACCAATAATCTTGAGTATAGATAAAACAGTGTGGCCCAGTGAAAGAGGGATCTCTGGAGTCAAGCTGCCTTGAGAAGATTTCTTAAGTTCTGTAGCTGTGAACTCTTTTTCTAAAGCTGGGCTAGGGATAAAGGCTGTGAGGATGAAATAAGCTAATTATGTTAAGACTCAGGATGGTGCCAGGCATGCAGCAGATGCTTAATAAGTAGTTGCCACATCCATTAAGTGCAGAAGGAAGCAGTGGCTCTAATAAAGCAATAAGCAGGAAGAATGCCTTTACAGAGCTGTGGAATTTGTGTAGTGCCAAAACACCTGCCCCTACTGCACGGAGTCATCGAGCAGATTAAAGATACGAGGATGTGTAAGCCATTGATGGCTCAGTTTATTAAGTTCCTTTAAAACCTGCCCACTTTGTGGGCTATAATTAGCTAAAAGATAAATGATTTTTTCAAAGAAATGTCCACTGTGCTAGTTTATAAACAAAATTTGTCACTTTGGGAGTATTTTAAGTAGTTGGAGGTAGTTACACACACACAGTCACTCCCTGCCCTGTTTCCTCTGTGGTGCTCTGTAGAAGGTAATTGGATTCAAGTGTAAATGAAATCTATCTCATGAGGTATATTGATACTTGATCAAACCTTCTGGCAAAACTGAGAATTTATTTGTGTTCCCATGATCCGTGCTTCTGAGACTTTTGGAGCTATATGTTTAATAAATCTCTGTCCGACGACCCGCTTTGTCATTAGCAGCTACTATTCATAAATGCTGCTCATGCTACGTGTTGAAACCATCTTCTTGTAAGTGTGATGAGAAATACAAAGCACACCACTTGGCTTCCTGCCATCTTTTAAAACCATCGATTTTCAGAAATTGAGATGACAGATCTTGGGCCTATCTGGTTGCCTGATTTTTCAGCTTTCTGCTGTAAGACAGCAGTATAGGACACTTTCACGGGAAGCTTAACTTCATCTGCTCATTTTGCACTGGATATTCTAGACAGCACATATTTTGATGCTTGTCTTCCACGTGTTTGAACATGTTCTACCTTCATTTAAAATATAAATCTTATGTTCAGAAACATTCATCTTTCTGAAACCTTGGGTAAGGTCACATCTTGAAAGGAAGGACAAGACTTTGATAAGAACTAAGAACTGGCCATTCCACCATGCACACAGTTTCAGCCATCTGTAGCAGGCTTACTGGAATACAGCGGCTCTGGGCTCATTCGCCTCTCTCTCAGACTCGATTCACTATGCAGTCACATTTAAAGGTCATGCCTTCCTCTTCTCCAGTTGCCCATTGCTCCTCAGAGAATCTAATTGCCTGCCTGATGTCTCTTCCTTCTGGTTCTTTCTTCCAAGGCCCCTGGCTTTGTTGAACTTCCTGCCCTCTTAGGAGCATTCACACTGTGTGGGCTGTTCCATAAAACTGTTCAGTGTTGTATTAGCAAGAGTTCCTGCTGCCCACCCTGTATACAATATGAAGGCCTGACACCAGCAGGATCGCCCTCCTGTATTAAGGGCTTTGCTTTTACAAATTGCATTCCTACCCTATTTCATGGTTTGCATTGATTCATTTGTTTAATTTCCTTTCCTATTATAGAATAAATTCTCCAAAGGCAAGGATTATGTTTTATTAGATATCATATTCTCAGTCATTAGAATGGTACTTAGCAAACAATAAGTAATAAATATGTATTTCCCAATGAATGATTGATATCTACTTGTTCCTGATCCTAAATGGGAGGATGGAGTAAATTATTTCTTTGTGATTAATTTCTCACAATGAGATGCAGCTAATCGCTATGTACCCACCAGCACTTAGAAGGACAATGTCTATGGGTGAACAACAGAATCTTTTTTATGTCTTTCAATTATCATTCCCATAGGAGCTGAGAGGGGGGGAGAATTTACTAACATTGAAAATGATGCTCACATAGGCCGAGTAGAGGGGAGAGGTGTGAAAGTATGGTTAAGAGGCATGAGCACCTGAGTTAGACCCCTGGCACCACTGACTGCTGGGCATGGTGGCCCATGCCTGTAATCCTGGTGCTGGGGAGGTAGAGGCAAGTGAGTCCTGGAGTTCAGAGATCAGATGATGCCACAGAATTGTTGAGGTCTAGGTCACAGTGAAGACCATGACTGAAAAAATGCTGATGACTCTCTTAAGTCAGGCTGATTTCTGGCCTCCACATATGCAAGTGTGCCTACACACACACACACACACACACACACACACACACACACACACACTTGGCTTACACTTTGACTTAATAATCTCCTTTCTCTAGATGCTTCTATGCAAAACCAAAACCCAAACCAAAGCACCTCCAGAACTGGTACCGTAGCAAAGAGAGGCACATACAGGAATTGCCACTGTTACAATGTGTGCTGTGCAATGGTTGGAGAAATGATGCACACTGTACTGTGATGTGCTATACACACTTTAAAATGAAGAGAGGAAATGAACACCCTGATGAGCACATGTGGAGAAACAGCTCTGTCTGTGTTAGTGTGGGGCTTCACCCTACAGGCCACTGTTCCCTTTCCTTGGGGGAATGCAGTGTATCTCCTTTTCTCATTTTTTCCCACTGAATAGTTTTCCCTTTTCCCTTTTCTCCACTCAAAATGCAGACCTCTAAACTAGCCATACAGTACCCTGAGGAAATGTGTTATTTACAATGCTTATCAAATGGAATTTCAAGTTCTTCTTGTTAATTCCCAAAGTCAGGCTGTAACATTTCATATTTCTCTGTCTGAGTAAGCAAAGAAGAAAACCCAAGCATTATGGATTAGTCTGTTTGTGCACAGCTCTAGTTTGCTTTCTTCTGTGGGCCATGATTGATAAGAACAAACATGCCTGGCTGGTTTGTGTCCATTTCATTCTTTCATCTTCATGCTTTTTATATGCATTCATGTGTGCGTGTGCGTGTGCGTGCGTGCGCGCGCGTGCATGTGTGTGTGTGAGTGCGTGTGTGTGTGTGTGTGTGTGTGTGTGTGTGTATGTGTGTGCATGTGTGTGGGGGGGTAGGAGGCCCACTTGTGTCTGTGCACATGAAGGCTCGTATCTTCCGCTGTTGGTTCTCCAGCTTAGGTTTTCAGACAGGGTCTTTTCATTGACCCTTCACTGCCCTGCTTTGCTCAACCAGGTAGGCATGGAGCCCCCAGGACCTGTTTTTCTTTGCTCTCCCAGCCCAGGCATTGCACATGTGTGCCAGGACACCAGGCTTTTATGTGGGTGGCGTGAATCCTAACTCAGATCCTCAGACAAGCACAGCACGCAGTTTACCCCCAGTCTTCTGCCTACCCCTCGTTTGTTAACTGTGGCACATACATAACAAAAATTGAGAAGGAGAAACTAAAGAGCATGCACGTCAAAAGAGCATATTCACGCAGAGATGTAAGCCAGTCTGGATATTATAGCCCATACTACGTGCTGCTCTTTGAACTTTCAAGAGTTCTAGAAGTATCATTTGTCAATGATATGAAAACATCTTTCCCCATCATGTCTTAGAAGTTTTGTTATTGTTTTTAAGGCGGACATTTCCAATACTCTTAGATATTTTGCTTGTAAATGAAGGAATGCTCTAGATTTTATTCTGAAATTAATCCATAATCTTTGGAGAAGTTATATATGAAATTAACTATATCTATAGCTCTAATATCTAGTTGCTACACCGGTAATGGTTTCATTTGTTACAGGGAGACCAAAAATCATTCCATCTATCACAGATATTTTTCATTTAAAAATTACCTAAATCTCATTTTACTTTATTTTGTTAAGAACATTTTTTATGGAATCTACTAGTTGATTTTAAACTTATTATATAATTTTGTATTTAGTGGGTACAGTGTTGTACATAAGATCTCTAACATTTATTTCACATAATTGAAATTTCCTGTAAGTTCTATATTTTCTCATGCTCCTGAAAAATACCAAGAAGTTTTTCATCTCTAAGTCAGTGTTGTTAGAAACCTCACAAGCGGTGTCCTGCAGTATTGGTCCTTTAGTGCCTTGACTACTCCAGCATGAGAGGAGAATCCATGTTGCTCCCTAGTGCAGACACTCCTTCCCTTTGTGTGAATCACAACCTATTGCTGAGACTGCACTTCAGTTCAAATATAGATGTTCAGGAATGGGTTGGCTCACTCAGTAATTCTATCTCACCTTTTTGACGAACTTCATACTGCTCTTTCATAACGGCTGCATCATGTCAACTTCCTACCGATGGCTTATAAGGCTTCCGTTTCTTCATATCCTAACCAACATATTGGTATAATTACTAAGGCCACGCCACATAGTTAAAAGAAAGATTTATTTAGTGGGTAACTTACAAATGAAGGGATAGGTAGGGAGTGGGTTCTGGAAAAGACGCAGTGCAGTCTCACATCCAGGTCCAGGAAACAAAAGAGCGCCTGATCTCAGGTCTTCAGGCCCTCCCCTGGCCCCGCCTTGTAGGCGTGATAGTTACCGAAGCCTCAATGGGAGTTGGAACTTCCAGACCAAAGCTGGAATGGCTACCCACTACATGTCCCCCTTTTTGTCTAAATAAGAAGGTTCTAACTTAATACAAGACTATATACAAAGGAATGGTTATCAAATATTGTCCAGGAGTAATGAGGGATAATGACCTAGATAAGATGGAATTACAATCAATGCAAACAATATCAAGCAAGAAACACATACTAAAATCCAGAGAAGTCTAGAGCATAGGTAAATGGTATGTTACAAAGATCATTCCAAAAGGTATCCTATCCTAAAGAAACTGAATCTAATACTTAATATGTTCTATCTAAGAGATTATATATATATATATATATAATATATATATATATATATATATATATATATATATATACACTAAGTTGTAACTATAACTGCTAGTCTTCAATCCCATCAAAGACCTGAGAAGGAATATAATGGTACTTGAGAAATGGTAGATGGATGCAAGCAACTTTCGGGCATCTTGCAAGAGTAGACTGAGACAGTTGACAGCCTGGACAATCACCTAATGTTTCTCAGCATTGTTGGTGCATTCAAATTGGCTACAGGTCTAGAGTATCTGACAGACCATTTTCAGAAGCAGGAATTCTGAAAGACCATCTTACCCTGTCTTGGCAGAGTACAGTGGTCGCTTTTCTTGTGTCCCGCTTGCCCAGAAAGGACAGCATTGGATTCATACTGTCAGCAGTCGAGGCAAGGGCAGTTCTTTGCCCAGTAGGCCATTTTGTGCCAAGAAGACAAACTTCCAACTGGAAATGTCTTAGAAGCCCAACGTTCTCTCGGGATCAAATTGGTGCTGCCAGAAGCAATTGTGTCTCATGTCAACAGAATTCTAAGTTATTTAAATGCCATATTCTCTAGGTCTATGAAGTGTTTGAAGATTACCTTTTTATCTGAAATATATCTATGTATACCTAGAAGACTTTGCTAACATGGCTACAAATGTGATTATCATAGATGACTAATTATTAATCTATTTCTTAATTATCCATTACAATTTTAAATGAGTTACATAAACATAATACCTCAAACAAAAGTAGAAATATACACACAGTATAACAAAATCAACTTTAAGTTTGTATCAATAAACTAAAATTTATATCAATGTAAAACATTTTAAACATAAACTAAAATCTATACCAATGTAAAACATTTTAAACAAGCTGTTGCTCTTTAAAAGTAGATTTACTAATCTACCCTTTTATCCTATCATCTCTATATCCTATATATCTATATCATATCTTCTTTTCTTTTTTAGAAAGAGATCACATTTATAATTTACGTGTTTTAAATAAAAATATTGGTTTTTCTCTGTCCCACACCAGAGGGCTCTTCTGATTTGGGACACAAGAAATCTCTTAACCTTTTTATTTTAGGAATGTGTCTGGGTTTAGAGAGGGAGTGAGGCCATTCCATCTCCAAAGCCAGCTTGGTATATTTGGGAATTTGGGCATAGATTCTCTTACTACTTCCTGCTGGAGGGGGGCGCTGTACCTTATGGGGATGCAAAGAACATTTTAGGATTATGGAGTAGTCTGTGAGGGTGTATCGTCTGAGCCAGTTGCCTTGAGACAGTTGTGGATGTTGGATCATCTGGGCCATGGTGTCATTGGAGACCTTTCAGGGGGTCTTGGCTGGTCAAACCTGATGTATCTTAATCTGGAACAAATCCATAGCCTCTGGCTTTCTGTGGAAACAAAAGCAGAACTTCTTTTCCAAAGTAACATATCCTTATATCCAAATTTTGAAGTCAAGGTACCTTTACAATATACATATTGGCATAACTCAACAGCTTTTACAAGCAAATGTTTTTCTTTAATTACGAATATCAAAGAGAACATAATCCAGAATCTCTGTGTGATAGCCATCTTTACGTGGCTTAATTTTTATATTACCTTGAACCTATTGCTTTAGACTGCAGCATTTTAAGACTGAAACGGTGCTGTGGATGCTGGCTCCGCCCACTTTAGCTTCCCAACATGGCGGTGGTATGTTTTCTGCCAGTACTGGGAGCTATTAACTCTCAGAAATAGTGGGTCTATGCTTCTATCAAAGCAGCGTGTAGCCCAGAAACCTCTTTTTTTTTTTATAGTAGTAAAGACTAAATCTACCACACAGCATAATGTGCCGCTGGCAGACGCCTCATTCTCGTCATACTGCCGGTCAAACGCACACACCAGGAACCCGCCAGTAGTTCAAATCTACGTTTTGCGGCATCTAGCTGCCCGTATGAGACATGAAGCAGGAACCTGGTTTTGGCTCTGTTTAGAATTGATTATTAAAAATTCTCAGGTTTAAGGTGGAAATTTGAGCTGTTGTAAATAAAGCACTGATTGGCCGGTAGCCAGACAGGAAGTATAGGCAAAACTAACAGAGAGGAGGATTGAGGGAACAGGAAGGTGGAGGAAGAGACTGCCAGCCACCGCCAGGACAAGCAACATGTAAAGATGCCGGTAAGCCATGAGCCATGTGGCAAGGTATAGATTTATAGAAATAGGTTAGTTTAAGATATAAGAACAGATAGCAAGAAGCCTGCCACAGCCATACAGTTTGTAAGTAATATAAGCGTCTGAGTGATTATTTTATACGTGGGTTGTGGGACTGCGGGGCTTGGTGAGACCTGGAGAGAAGCTCTCCAGCAACACCAACACTTGTCTTTTGAGTTTTATTTAAGAACATCTTGCCAGGTAGAGGTTTTATCTCATGCTAGTATTGGTTTGCATTTTTACGGAGATCAATTGTGCTCAGAGATTTTCATACACTTGCTGTTCATTTACTTTTTTGGAGAGTTGTCTATTCAGAACTTAGACCATTTTCTTTTCACTGAGTTACTATGACTTTGATGTTGAGATCTACATGTCTTAGAAATAAACTTGGTGGCAGGTCAATATTTGAAAACATCTTCTATCCCATAGCTGCCTTTTCATTCTGAATATTTCCTTTCTTCTATAGACACCGTCTTACTGCCCTGTAGCCTCACTTTTCTGCTTGGCTTATGCGGCCCATGCTTTTTCTGTTGTATCCATGGAATCATATCCAATGTCATAAAGCACTGTTTGCTTCTGTGACTTTTACAGTTTCAGGTTTTATGGTTAAATGTTTTGTTCATTCAAATTTATTTTTTTTATGATGATACAAGAGAGGGGACCAGTTTTGTTCTTTGCACAATATCTAGTTTTCTCGGTATTACTGATGAATAAATGTTTCTTTGTGGTCTGTCCTTAGCATCCTTGTTAACTACCCAGCAGTCAAATCTGTATAGGATGCTCTGGTCTCTCTGCTTCCTTCCAGCAGTTGATCTGTCTGTCTTTGTGCTGTGGAGTGCTTCTACAGTCAGGACGTGTTCATTTTCATGCTGTTGCCTTGTTTACTCCTCCCCGACTTCCTCCTCTCTTTCTTCCTCCCTCTTTTCCTGCTTATTCATCCCTGACTTCCTCCTCTCTTCCTCCCTCCCTTCTTGCTTATTCATCCCTGACTTCCTCCTCTCTTTCTTCCTCCCTCCCTTCCTGCTTATTCATCCCCAACTTCCTCCTTTCTTCCTCCCTTCCCTTCCTGCTTACTCATCCCCGACTTCCTCCTCTCTTCCTCCTTCCCTTTCCTTTCCCCCTTCCTTTTTATTTATTTACATTGTCCTAAAGTTTAGAATTACTATATTATCAATAGAGTCAAGAAACACTTCAGACACAGGTGGATTAAATTTTGTTTAATGAACTTCTATTACCTTATTAAATCTATTAAAGATTTTGTGACTCCTTATTTTACCAATTTCACTTGTACAAACAAGGGCTTGAATAACAGCTTATGCATGAGACAGCCTACTTGGTTGAGAGGCCGTGTTTCATTTGTAGCTCTTGTATTAACTCTGCTTTTGGAATTCCTTCTATCCCTTCTGGGTGACTTATTAGCTACAAATTTCAAGTGTATGACCCAGCCCTGGTGTCCACACACAGTGCTCATAGTGGCTGAAAGAATTCAAGACTAATATTTTGTGATTTAATAAAATATGTAAAATCAAATGTCAGTGTCATAATTCAGGTTTCCTGGGAACATAGTCATTTATACAGGGTCTGTGGCTTCAATACTGAAAACCTACAGCATGGACCACATGTCTGTAAAACCTGACATTTACTGTTTGGCTCTTTACAGGTAACACTTGCCATGTCCTTACTTAGGCTCTGCTGTAAGAACAAGAAATTTGGAACATCTGCATAATTAGAAGTTGGTGTTTCCTATTGGCTGTAAGAATTGACTCCAGGGAAGTTAGAGTCCATTACAGAACATTTTGGGTTCTTTCAGCATGGAAGACTCATATTAAAATGGGCAAAGAAAGGAAAGTGTTCAGCACGCACAGGCTATAAAATTTGGAAGCATTCACAAGGGATACATAGGGAGGCTGAATTACCCACCTTCAGCTGGTAACTCTTTCCAGAATTTTAAAGGGTCTTTGCCACATACCTTATGATCCAAATAACATCCTAGAAAGTTTCACATGGTAGTCTATCATCTTTAAATGTTTTCTAAATATTTATTTATTTATTTCAGGTGGGAATGAAAGAGGACCAGCATTGGAGCACACAGGTAGAGGTAGACACGTGGGAGTCATTTTCTCCTTCCACTATGTGGGTTCTGGGGATCAAACTCAGGCTGTCACATTTGGCAGCAAGCACCTATAGCAACTGATATATTTCACTGGCTCCCAAGAGGTCTTTTATTTATCGTTAAAGACTTTGGTAGACAGATCATTATTACAAAAATATTTTTAGTTTATCTTTCTTTATTTCTATGTTGTCTTTTTCTGAGTTGCTGTCAATTATATTATATTATATTGGGTACAACAAACATATGGACTTTTTCTACTTTGATTATCATTGTCTTATTTAAATTATCATTAGTAATTACTAATACATCAATGGTAATTATTTTTCAATGGAGACTATTTGTGTGAGGGGAAATATTTAAAATTCATTAAGTGAATTATTTTGGGCTAAGTGGAGAAAATGTAAAGTAGAAATACTTGGTAACATAGCAATGAATATTCTTTAATGACACAAAATATTATCCCAAGTTATGTCCTCATACAGTATTCATACATGTCCACACACATAGGCATGGCAGCCATCATGGTAAGTAAGCTGGCTTCTAATAGTGAGAAATAAAGAGGTTGTGTTTATGGAAACAATGATCACCCAGCAAAGGGTTTTTAAGCACCAGCATGGAGTCAACTAACGAACCAGCTAGTTGCAAGAATTGCTTTTAGGAAAGAGGACAGTGAGTGACATAAGAAACCCCATGTTTGGAAACTATTTGCAAAGCCAGTGGTTCTTCTGGGAAGATTCAGATTGGCTCAGTTTTAAGAGGGATTTTACTGAATGCACTCAGGTATAAGAAAACTAAAATTAAGACCATAAAATTGTGGCACTAACCTGGAAGCTGCGCTTCACAGGGTGAAAGTGGTAGTGTTTGCTGTATACACTCTGGGGTCAAGCCGAGTATTAGTTAAGAGCTCGTAGCACATGGCTGTTTCAGAAGCTGTTCCTGCCACCTCACCCCCCCCCCCCAAACCACTTTATTAGTTGCAGCTATCATGAGCAAAAAGGAGACCAATGTCTGATTGACATTCTGGCCGGGGACCTCTTGGCTGAAAATATGCCATTGGTTGGAATGTCTCTAAAGTGAAGCTTGTTCTGACTAATTCTGTTCATGTTAAACACACACATTCCCAAATCTCCGGAGTAGTCATGGTCTTTATCAGACAGAGATAAGGGAAAATTAGTTTTAAAATATTCTGGAGTTTGTTTTTAAATATAGTTCTCATTTCCCCACTGATATTGATAGCTCCTTGAGAGTAATAGTTATTGTTTTGCTTATTTCCAAAATTCATTGTACATGCTGGGTGAAAGAAGGGGTTTATTTCTTTGGCTTATTTATTATTTATACTCTATTTGGTTTTAACCGAAAGATTTGAGCTGGCTTATAGTAGACTTAATAAAACCATTAAATAACGATTTTCACAGGAATAAAAAGAGCAGACAAAATAACTCAGCAGGAAATGCTCTTGCCGCCAAACCTGACTACCCACGTTTGAACTCCCAAGAATCCACATGACGGAAGGGGAGAACTGACTCCCATAAACTGTCCTCTGACTACCACATGCATGCTGTGCCTCTCTCTCTACCCTCAACAAAATAAATTTAAAATGTAATTAAAAAGCAAAAATGAGAACCATAATTTATGCCCAGATAATTATATTGTAAATTCTAGGGCATTTTGCCACCAAGTTCATCTCTGAACTTCATAGGGAAATAGCTCAAAGAGAGCGCAGTGATACTAGGTTCTAGTTAGAACTCCTGGGCAGAAGGGTCGGTTGTCTCCTGTAGGCTTCAAATCAATGCTGTGTGGTCGTGACCCAGTGTTAGTGTGACAACCGGCATGGATATTTTACTTCTGGTGAGTAATAATTATACTCATTGTTTTCTTTCTTCCCTGTCTTTATGAGATGGACACTGCTTTTGTCTATGAAACATCAATTTGTGAGAAGCATCAGACACGTGGACATTTAGCTTGACTTTCTGATGGATGACTGGGGTAAAGCTTCCAACCGAGACAGCCCGCTGCTTCTTGGTCATTCATCTTCCTGTCTCATTAGACACCTGAATTGAGCAGGGAAGAGCCAAAGCGTCATGGTCCTCATAACTCTGAGAAGAAAAGTGCGAGAATTTAACTAAAGAAAGTGCATTTCCTTTATGTCTGTCCAAGATACTACCTTACTAAAAACAGAAGCACAGATTACATTTCTCTAAGGCATTAGTGTAAAACAGACACCATGCCATTGAAGTGAATAAAATCTCAGACTATATATTTGCATAGAACAGTTTATACCAAAACAGGTGAGCACTTTAGCAAGAGTCTATGTAAGATATTGGGATGGTCCTATGCCAACCTGCTTGGGCTAAGGGGCAGTCGGACTGGATAAAACATTGTTTTTGGATGTTTCTGTGGTGCTGTTTCAAAAGACTGGCCTTTGAATCTGTGGGTTGGTTATCACCAAGAGGGAGGTGTTAGTGAGTGTGGCGAGGGCCTGAGAAAAACAAAACCCCATGGAAGGGTGGGTTTTTCTCTCTTTTTCATCCCTTAGCTGGGAATCCACTTCAATATCCATTTCATGACTTTCAGCATCTTGGTTCTTCAAACTTCAGAACTTGCATCGTCTGATTTCTCAGCCCTTAAAATCATGTGAGCTAAATAATTCCTGTGGTAAATCTCATTGTAAATATTTACATTCCACCAATTTTCCCCCTGAAGAAACTGAAGGGACAAAACCTGTTCATCCATTTAATTATAGCTTTGTAAGGAGCTGCAGTGTAGAAACGTGTCATGGTTCCCCAAGGGATGCACTTTCTGCCTTCTGACTACTTACGTAATTAAGCACAGAAGCCTAAGGGCTGGCCCATTCCTGTGGTGACTAATTTCTAATAGCAAGTGTTGATTCTGAGACAGCATAGTCCCTAGATTAATTCTGTATGCTTTTATCCTGTTGTTCTTGATTGAGCAAACGAGGAGGCAGCTCAGTGCTTTAGATGCTGATGAGTCCCTAAAGTTCAAGTTCTTGGTATTCTGATTTAGATCAAGAGTTAGAAGCTTCATAGAGAGCCACACAGCAGGCATCCAGGCTTGGTTAACCCTATGTCTGTGGTCCTGCTCTGTGACTTCAGCAGAGGAAGGGTTGTGTGGCAACAGGGGCTTCTGCTCTGCATAGTTACAGATGTTGATATTGATAGCAATCTTTGGAGATCCACTCTTCAGTACCATTTCACATAGAAGGAAGCAGAGTAATGGATTGCTCCAGAGTAAAGAATTTAAACACTTCAATAGAACTTATTGTCATTGCACTTGATTTTATCAATCTGCATGCTTTGGTGGCTTTTCTTCCCACATTCATTTTTAAATTAATAATTGGACTCTTTATTTAATAGACTTTTGCTTGATGGTGGTCTTCTCTATAGAAAACAGTATGATACATTGAGGAAAGGTAAATGCCTTGCTGTCTTTTCTGGGATGAATTATTCATGATTTGCCTAATATATTTGACTTGCTATTAGCTCGTTTAATTTCATGCATGAGACGAAGGTCCTTTTGCCCACTGATTCCTCTAGTGCTTCGTCGGCCTTAGCAGGATTAGAAGCTTGATGGGGTCACCTTCCCATCACCACTGTCATCATGGCAGACCATCCAGACCCTGTGTCATGGAGTCCCCATGAGTGACCATGGATGGTCTAGTGCTTCAATCCAGCCATTCATGGCCAAGTCATTGTGACCTCTGCCTTCCCCCTTTTTAGCAGGGTCATTTTCTTTTTTTCTAGATCCACAGACAAATGTGGGAATGACCTCATTGGAAGGAATAGAAATCATAGCATACAATAGGTACAAGAGATCCTAAATATCTATGAAGTAGCAAGAAAAATGTTTGCAATTCACCTAAAGGTTGGGACAAGAACTCAGCAAATAGCAATGATGTAAAGATGACAAAAGCAAGTCTCCTGCTCTAGAGGGACCAAGGAAGCTCAGACTTCCAACATGCATCCTCTAGAGGCACATTTAACCCTACCTGTGTGGATGATGTTTTAGAAATAGAAAGATTCCCATCAGGGGAAAGACGTACTTCAGTGGTACAGTATTGGCCTAGAAGTAGAAAGACTTCATATTTGTTCTCAGGTCACAGTCTCAATAAATAGCCCATGATGGCCTTGATCTTAGAATTCTCTTGCCTTGGCTT
>CABHPQ010140136.1:0-14450 GCA_902168405.1 Peromyscus aztecus | reverse complement strand
TCCAGGTCCTCAAACCTTCAATGGAGTTGGGCTGATTTATTACATTTTGTGTAATCCCATGCTGTGTTGGCTATAAGCATATCCTAAGACTTCTATTCCATAATCAAGTTAGGCAAATCCTGAAATGGCTATCCTCTTGTGAATCAATTTGTATCCCATTTATTCTGTTTCTATAGATAGCTCTGACCCTGCAGCATCCTGTTTGTTGAGCTCATAAGTGACCATGCAAATTGTTCTTCCAATAAAATCAGTTGAAATTATAAGAACCAACTCTTCATTTGTGACCTGAGTCCACCATGACAGGCTGCTGCTAGAGAAAAGACCTTCTTTGAAGAAACCTAGGGAACATATAAAGTGATAAACAATTCTAATTTTATTGTTGAAAGGCAGTGTCCTCTTAGATCATGGGGTTATTATAAATCGTTTTTGTGCTTAAATAAAAAATAGGAAGCTACAATAACAAAATATTCAAGTTTGCTTCAAGTCCCAGGAAGGGCTAGAAGTTAAACTATGTGTGTTGGATGGAGAGTGACTCTTGATATATGGTGGTGAGACACTCAAGAGGAACTTGAATGGTAACAGTGCTAAGTGTCACTAGATGAAGACCGCAGAAAACGGAAGGTCAGTCCAATATCCTGATTGGCTGTCTGGTTATTTCTTTAAAAAAAATAGATGAGTTTTGCATCCTTCATTTCACATGAAAGAAAAGAGTCTAGCGTTACTAGAAAAAATAGGACTGTAAATACCATCCAGTTCTCACCTTCAGTGAGGAAAAAAAAAAAACTGAAAAAGCCTTTGAGTGAGAAATAATGATTCAATTTGGAATCAAAGATCAAATCAAGATAGTTGAAACAAACTGATTGTTAACACCCAGCAAATCTGAGTAAGGGAGAGTAGAGATGTACTCTTCAGGACCTCTACCTGGTAAGTTTACTGCTCATTCTATGTATGTATGTATTCAAGCCCTGAACATATAGTAAGTGCTGTTAGCACACAGACCTAAGTGAACACAAATAAACTGACTTCATTTTAACATTCAACCATCAAACTTGCCACCAGTCTGATCTCAAAGACACTTCAGAACTTTAAATAATACTATACCACATAGCAAGCTGAGGGTGTTGAAGGTAGACTATTTTCTGTCTACCTCCTGTTCTTTTCAGGAGTTAAGGGGGACAGTGGAAGAGGAAGACTCTCTTGGAATGATCAATGACCAAAGAGAACTGTGGGAGTCAGAAATCAGCCTCAAGCTGGGACCACTGCAGCAAGCATCTGAAAGGGATTGCTATGTCCTCTCCTCCTTTGCACTCCTCAAGGAGACTTGGGTGTGATCTCAGTCACCTCTCCCACCCTGCGTGCATGTGGGGACAGGGTAACAGTTTGTCTGTAGTTCAAAAAAGGCCTTATTCAAACCCACTGCAGGAATGTCAGAAGGAGGCTGTCTTTACAGACCTGAAGTTTAAGCTCAATGCACATAAGTGATGACTAGGTTTTCTGCAATTTTATATAAAATGTGCATGTATATATAAATTTATGGAATGGTTTTCCATGACAAATATTGTTCCATTTCATTATATTTTGAACCACAAAATTGTTTTCTTTTCATCTACTTCAATGACAGCAGATTTTTTGTCCCAAGTGGCTGTAGGAGAGCAAGAGAAGTCAGTAGAGGAGGAGAGAAGAGGGAAGGGAGGGGAAAGGAAATGTAAGGAAGGAAGGAAAGACTGAGGCATTTCAGCTCAGAGAAATGGGCATAAACATATACACTTCTCTTTTAAAAGATACACTTAAATCTTTCATTCTTCAAGGAAAAAGCGAAGAAATAAGAAAACTCACTTTTTCCTTGGCCAGATACTCTTTATGACACATTGTTTCCCCCTCTAATGTGAAATGCTTCCATCATTAATCCATCATTTAATTTATTGTTGATTTTCATTGATCATTGATTTCTCTAACTAAACAACATTGAAGTGAATTAAAGTATGCACACTTTTATATGTGGTAAAGATACACATTTACACTATTCCTGTAATTACTCGGACTCTTCCCAATTATCTTGGCCATTCTCATCCATTTATTTTATAAATTAATCTAGTAATTATTTTTGTCATGTTTCCTCCAAAATTCATCAAGAGAATGATTTCTCATGCAATTTATAAGTTAATTGTGAAAATTGATATCTTTAAATATTGAGACTTTCTGTCAAGAGAGATAGATGTCATTTTGCTAATTCATTTATTTTCTCAGTAGAGTTATCCAAAACTGTTATTATAATTGGAATAATTTAGTCATTTTTATTGTATGAAATATTTATGTTTTTACATAGAACTTGCCAAGATTCTCTATTTTCTAAAACTTTTCAACTAGATCCTAGTTTTGTTGGGGGGAAATGTGTAATTTATAACCAAGGTTGTCTTATAATAATTTCTAAAACTGACATATTATTTTATTTTTATTATGTCACTTTAATTTCCAAGTGTAGTACTAAGTATAAAGAGCAGAAATTGAAAAATTTTGAAAGTAACACTTTAAACATCTTCTACTTTGACAGTTTATCAAAAATAGATATTGGAAGATTCATCATTTGGAATGATTATATGATTACATTATCAGCCAATGAGACTTTAATTTTATATTTTCTAATATATTTGAATTTCCTGAATAAGTCTAAGTTTTATAATATGCTAAATATATAGCACTCACCAGTCTTCAGTTACTCTGCTTTGCTTGGAGTTGTTTGTTTCTGTTGGAATGTGAGCTGCATGAGAACCAGGATCCATTCCTCTTTCTCTAGCGTGATTTATAAGATTTTGCAAACATTCAAGTTGTTATTAAAAACTGGAGTGGATGAAGGACTTTATCTGATATTAATCTATTTCTTCAAATTATAACATTCTACTAAAAGAGCTGACGGTCAGTTGTAGCACTACGAGATGGCTCAGATGGCAAAGCGGCCTAAGTGCATGCCTTAAGACCTGAGTTCCTTCCCTTCCCTGGAACTGACATAAGGCTGGAAGGACAGAACCCACTCTACACAGTTCTCTTCTGGCCTCCACTTGGATTTTGTGTCACACTCATTCACACATACATACCAGATACAACTCCTAATAAAATATTTTCTAAAAACTCCAGCCACAAATATAGGCAGATTTCTAATGGACATAGATGATTCTATTCCTTTAACCTCTGCCACAAAAATAAAAATTTAACTTATTTTAAAGCAATAACTCTTTAAAAATTTGTCTTATATTTACGTTTGGTAGAATACAGATTTTAAGGTATGTCCTTTGGAGTTTCTGAATTTCCTCAATGTCTGTTGTAATGTCTCCCCTTTCATCTCTGAATTTATTAATTTGATTACTTTGTTGTATATGTGTGTGTGTGTGTGTGTGTGTGTGTGTGTGTGTGTGTGTGTGCTGTACATACTTATGCACTGAAGTGTGTAGGGGCACCAGTATGTGAGAAGGTGTAGTTAGAGCCCAAAGCTGACAACAGGATGTCTTCTCCAACTACTCTCCACTTTACTTATTAAGGCAGGGTCTCTCACTAAACTTGAAGGGATCAGGTCTGCTAGTCCAGCTAGCCAGTTTGCAGATTCCTTGTTTCTGCTTTGCAGGACTCAGTTAGAGGCAGCTACCATGCTTGCCTAGCTATTGAGTTGGTTCTAGAGAGCTGAATTGCAGTTGCTATGACTGAGCAGCAAACATTTTAGCCCAGAACCATCTTCCTAACTCGAATTCCACCTTTCCAAAAGGCAGGAAGAGCCAGGCATGGTAGGCCTTACATTTAATACCCAGCACTCAGAAGGCAGAGTCAGGAGGATGTTTCTGAGTTCAAGGCCAGTCTGGTTCACATTAATGAGTTTCAGGAAAACCAAGACTAGATTGAGAAACTCTGTCTCAAACAAACAAGCAAAAATCATGAAGAGAGAAGCATTAGAAGTAAAAGCAAAAAGTGAAAGCCAAGTAATAGGGTTGAGAATAGATTACCTGGCCTCTTGCAGGGCTTTCATAACAAAGGCCTTGATAACTGGGGTCTGGTTCCTAATGTCACATGAAATTAGAGATTGTAGTCTAGGAAATGACAAGACAGACGTGGAGCCCCAATTCTCCTGATCTGAGAAAAAAAAGGAGCATGAGAGAGGTACTGCTTCTGTTTAAAGGGATCAGGAAAGCAGCTGTCCCATAACTACAGCCCAGGGTATAAGGTTCTAATTTATGATGCTTTGTGAGCAACTAATACATGTTAATGTTTAAACTAGCCCAGGGCCACTGTGAGCTCATCAGGCCAGCATAAATTCACCAGTGCTCAGGGGAGTCTTTCATATCTCAGGACCCACTAGTACCCAGGAGAAAAGTAAATCAACATCACACACACACACACACACACACACACACACACACACACACACACACACCCCTATAGACTATGAGCTCAGATTACATAAGAAACAAACTCTGGGATCCACTCAGCAGATGCCATCAATGTAATTAGTAATTAGCACATGAAAAATTGCAGATCACAGAAAAGTCTGAAGAAAAAGAAATTAAAGCCTTGAAGCTCTAATAAAGAACAGATCATTATGAGCAAATTAAAAGTGGATTGTTAAAATAACCATATACAATTTTGACAATCAGAGATGGTCACTGATGATTCTAAAATCTCACTGAGTTGGCTAAATATCAGAATAACTATGTCTGAACAGAAATTAGTTCTTGCATATATACAAAGAATGTTGGTGTGGGAAGAGCAGCCAGAATCTCAGAATGGGTACAGGAAAGCCCACTTGCTCAGAAAGCACCCTTGGGTCTGGAAACAAGAATCAACCTTCACTGCATTAGGCCACTGAGATGTGGGGCTCTAAAAGCATCTTATGGTATTCACCACAGCTAACAGAAGACTCTTTGTGGGTTGCAGTATTTCACAAATTTTATACTAATGTAATTCTCTCCTTCATAATAACCAGCTTTAAAAATCCAGATGCTTGTTAAATTTTCTTCATAACCTTGAAATTCAGAGAATACATACAACACTTTTTCATTAATTCTACCCTAAACTCAGTGAGTTGATTCCACATGGAAAGTCAAGTTGTAACACACAGAATAAAGGCTCCCCAACGATGTCCACCCCTGATTCTGTGAAACATTTGATTTATGGGCTCTTTTAGCAATAAAAAAAAAGACTTTAAAGATTATTAAGTTATGGACCTTGAGATGGAGGGAGTGTAGTTTACTCATGGAGTGGCAGGGCAAACACAGGAGATCTTAGAATTAGATAAGAGATGTAGCAAGAGAAGAAACGTTGAAGAAATGCAAAGCTGACTTTAACACTAGAGGAATGGCCCACAAGACAAGGAATAGGAGTACCTTCAAGAATTGGAGAAGGCAGGAAAACACATTGTCCCCAGCATCTAAGAAACACGGCCCTGTTAGCACCTTGATTTCGCCCCAAGAGTCCTATGTTGGGCTTGAAACCCACTGAACTATAATACTCCTGTATTATTTTAAGTTGCTAACATTGTTGGAATTTAACAGCAGAAAAACACTTACACAGGATTTTGTTGTCTCAGAAATGCTGTATTTTATTTCTTTTATTATTGCTTTTCTTCTGTAACTTCCAGGATGCAAAGTACATATCTATTGAGTTAAAGAGATACCCTACCTGACTCATCTTTCTTTCTCTATACCCCCATCAGCACTGTTTTCTCATCTAAGTCCCTCTCTTTGGTAGTACTAATTCTTTTTTAGTAATGTTTAAAATGCCATCTTTGACAACAATAGAATTTTCTTAATTTAGCAATTATTATTTTAAACGTTGTATTAAGATCCTCTATTTCCTGCGAGAATTTTTTTTAGTATCATTTAGAATCTCTACAAGCTCTGAAACAATATCACTAATTTCCTACAGCAATGAGTTCACTGGAGAATATATATTCTGAATCCCCAAATGGTTCTCCTTCAGAAGGTATTGGAAACCTAACCAACTATCCAGGGCTAGTGAAGTTATGGATCTTGAAGGAGAACCTACAACCACCACTTTAGTAAACCAGCATAATCCCTAACTACATCTAAATATTTGTCCTAATAGCCACAGATAAGGGTAGTCCTCACCGTTCATCAAAGAAACTTCTCCTTGAAACAAATGGAGACCATTATGAAAACTACAACTAATCAAAAACACAGAGTTGTAGAGGCCAGTCCTAACTGCTATATTTACAACACAACTCTCACACCTAAGGCTCACTATGGGAGAGGGGGCGGGATTTTAAAAGCCGGAGAAACAAAGAATTTGCTGTAAGATTGCATCCCTAGGAACTTCAGAAGCTACACCCATACAGTCTCATCAACATGATTGCCTAAGCATGACCTGAACAAGGATGACACCAACAGATGTGCTAACGGGGGAAAGCTCCAGAGACCTCACCATAGGAAAGTAAGCAACTAAGGAATGCTGAGAGGGGGAGAAATAGTCTTCCCCAGGGAGGAGGACACACACCAATGGGTTACCCAATACAGAGTGGCCCTGAAAACATACATACAGGTAATATTGTACAGATAGAGCAAGTTACATTTGTGTATTTGGAAACATACGTATATAACTACAATTGATGAAAAAAGAGGTCATGAATTTGAAAGAGATCAAGGAGGGTATATGGGAAGGTTGGAGTAGAGAGAGGGAAGGGGGAATTACATAATTATATTATAATCTCAAAATAAAGTATTCATTGTAGTGGTTTATGCCTGTCATCCCAGTACTAGAGAGGCTGAGGTAGGAAATTTGCAATGAGTTTGAGGATAGTTTGAGGTTATATAGTGAGTTCCAGGCCAGACCAGGCTGTCTCAGTAACAATAACAAACCTTACAAATTTTCATTTTAAAGAATACTTATTTTTCATAATCAAATTATGTTATCAGACACCCGATTCTTTTTAGAAGGAAAAGTAATAACATTGAATGAAAACATTGGGATCATGCACTTACAGATATTTTATTGTTTTTAATTCCTTGAAAACATCATGTTGAGTATACTTAAAAACCTATACATCACAGAGAAGATAGCTGCTATTCAAAGGATTCCCCAAGAGAGTGTGGCCAGATTCAAATACAGGTTGATCAACTTGAAACTGAGTTCTGAAAGTCAAGTGTTAATACATTTATTGGTGAGCAGTTTCACATAGCAGGAAATGTCAATGTGTGAGGAAGATGTCTCTGTCTAAACAAGGGCATCAGGGTATGAATAGCATAAGCAGGTTCTGGCTGTTTCAGAACTCTTTCAGAGTATAATATGAGGTCACTCACATCACAGAAGTGGTGTGATTGATGAGGAATCTTGTGCATGTTTTAATATAAATTACATTTCTCTGATTTTCTGAATGTAATTGCTTCCATGTGTAGTTCTTTTTCATGCTAAATTTCACATTTCCTTGATGTGGTCACTTCTCACAAATTCAAATCAGTGGGATTCAAACAGGATTGTATTTCTTTCATCTAAATAATTTATCTTAAAAAAATGGATGTGACGAGGTGGCTTAGAAATCGAAAGCAGTGGATACACAGAATCTGCTCTTGGCTTCCAGGAGGATGAAGGAAATTGCACAATAAATCAATTTTTATGGCTGCTATTGACTTGCTACATTTGCTGCTTTTAAAAATTAATAGCTGAAATAATGAACATTCAAAAAAGTCTCTCTAGTGTCAGTTTGATTAATTCCTTGATATGAAGTGCAGATGACAGATGCAATATTTGAAATTAGATTTTCCTGCAGTCTAGAGAAGATACAGCTAGAGACAGCAGCAGCAGCAGCAGCAGTCAATATAGCCTTGTGTTTTTTCTTCCAGTAGTTTGTAATCAAGATCTCCTTTCATATACATGCCCTATCCAGTAAGAGAAAGTTTAATTATTTGTATAAATATTATTGTAAATGCATGATAGTGTCTCCACAGTCCATGAGTCATCGTTTTATATGACTATTGCATTGCAGTAAAACTGGTAATAAATTCCTGCTCTGAAGAAATTGTGCATAGGATTGTTAACACGAGGCTAAGCCACTGGATGAGTTTATTAAAGTTACTGAACTATGTAGTGGAAAAAATGGAGTCACTTAAACTCTATCCACGGAACCTGCAACAAAACTGAGCTGATGGTTACAAAATACTGAAATACCAGATGCCTAACTTCATGGTTTTACATCAATGTGAAATCAATACACAGTCTCGGCTTTCTAGAAACCATGAATATCTATTCAAATTAACTTCTAGGAAATCCATGAAATCCTGTGACAGCAAGTGATAGTATAACGAAGACAGATACAAGGCAGAAAAGCAAATTCCCCTAAGAATATGGAAACAGGAAAGCAAAATGCAGAGTCCTTGTTGAGGATTTTAAAGTCTCAGGCAAAGGGAGAAGACAAAGAAGCATGAAATTCTCATTTCAATTGCATCAAAAAGGCGCTTTCATTCAATCGTTATATATATATATATGCCAATGGCTAACAGAGTTTCTTAACCCCTGAACTTACACTGAAGTTGCTGGTTTATTGTAGGATATATTCTTAGAGAATCTGGGTGAACGAATATTCTCTTAGAGTTAGTATGGCATTTGGTCCATGTGACAATGAAGTACAATGGATGAGCACATAGGCTCTGAAGTCAGGCTAGCCTGAACTGGCATCCCAACTCCACAGGTCAGTTAACACGTTGGAGTTTCTTCATTTCTAAAAGGGCTTATGTAAAATATAAATAATGTGTTCTCTCTATAGAGTTTGTGCAAGTGTTAAGACACATACAATATTCATTGTTTGTAAATGTGTAGTTTAGTTTGTATCTACATCACAAAACTATTTCAAACCATCTACGCTAATGTGTCAAGAATTCCAAGCATTAACAGCAGGCTCAGTCGTTCTCTAAAAGCATTTAGAGAACTCAGAAAATATATTGTAGTTGTGCTTAAGTTTATTATATAGACATGATAACGCAACAAAGGAAAAAAGGTCCTTTATAGTGGAAGTGGACAGCTTCATGTGTTTGTACAGCCAGATTCTATCAGGTGGTGATGTTTTGGAAGCTTGAAGAGTCTTTATCCCTAAGTTCTAGCTGGTAGATGTAGGGCCATTAGGGCATGGCTGGAGCCCAAGCTTTCTGTTGGTGGATGCATGGGGAGGTGAAAAAGCTACCTCGGGCTCTGATCACAGTGATAATTCTGTTGCACATCCACACTGCCGTGAAACTATGAGCCCAAATGGGCCCTTCCTCCATAAGCTTTCTTGTACTCGTTAATTAGTTATAGTTGTAAGAAAAGTAATATCTGCTCATAGGGAGAAGAAGTTCAAGAGACATCATGGTGGCTTTTAGGAGTCCTTTCCCAGCAAAGCTAGAAGGCTAGCACTTAATTCTCCAAGCGGACATGTGTGTGACATGTGCAAATTATTGGCAAGCAGAGACACTTCTCTGAGCTTAGCGTCAGAGATTTTATTAGAAGGTACTCTGGGTGACATAAACTAGTCTTGCTTCAGCCTCTCTGAGGATCCAATTGAATCAGCACAGTCAGATGAGTGAAACTGGCATTCACTGCTGTGCAAATCAATATCCTCCATAAAAACAAAACAAAGGGAACACCTGAAGAGACATCTGATGCCGAAGACACTGGGGTGGCCACATCAAACTCAGAAAAAGTCCCAAGGTCTTAGAACTGGAGCATCCAAGGGCAGAATTTTCAGTATCAGAATAAGACGTGTAAACTAGGGGATGTTGGTACAGATCTTGAGGCCACAACACCAAAAAGCCTACAGTTGAATACCCAAGGCCAAGAGAAGAGTGTATCTACCTGGGCGGGGAGAGGAATCAAGTTCTCTCTTTTTTGGTTCCATCTTGAGTTCTAATCAACTGCTATATCAAGGGTAAATTTTTCCTACTCAGTCTACCGACTCACATGCCAAGCCCTTCTGGAAACACCTGTCAGACATGCCCAACAGTAATGTCTTATCAGTTATCTAGGTATTCCCTAGTTTAGCCCAGAATTTACCTAAAGTTAACTACAATCACAAATCAAATCGTTAATAGAAACTACCTGGATACCCCATGGCCCATGGTCTCTAAAGACACTTAACAGGTAGGATCATCCAAGGACCAGTCACTGTATATCTCCTAGGAGCTAGTTCAGGGAAAGTCACTCTTTCAGAATGCACAATTTACACCACACCTGCTGACACACAACTAATAAGAGTTTTACATGCAGTGCTGCCACCCCTGTGCCCTTATTGTAGCAACTCTCTCTTTTCTTTCTCTCTGTATCAGTGCCCCACCCGATGCATGATACACTTAGGATACGATGGAAACATTACTGAGATGACTCTGGGTAGGAGGCATCAGGACACTGGAATGTGGTTTTTAAAGGAACTAAAGGATCTTGGACCTAAAGGAACTTGTATTTTCCTCACTCTGTCTTTCACTCCCATCCATGAGTTGAATAACACATGCCTGCCACACCACAGTTAAAAAGTTCTTATTAATAAAATCAAACCTGAGGCCAGTTATTGGGGTGAATGCTGGCAGGTCAGAGAGGCAGAACAAGCCACAGCTACCTCATCTCTCCAGTTCCTCAGCTGGTCCTGTTTCCTCAGACTGGAAGCCTCTGAGTCCTCATCCAGAATGAATCTCAGCTGAACTGCTGCTCAAAAGCCTGAAAGCTTAACTAGCTCAAAGCTTCTAGTTCCTGGTCTTCACATCTTATATATCTTTCTGCCTTCTCCCATCACTCCCTGGGATTAAAGGCTCACTTCTTAGGATTAAAGGCGTGTGTCACCACGCCTGGCTGTTTCCAATGTGGCCTTGAACTCACAGAGATCCAGAGGAATTTCTGCCTCTGGAATACTAGGATTAAAGGCATGTGCTACCACTGCCTATCCTCTATGTTTAATATTGTGGCTGTTCTGTCTCTGACCCCAGATAAATTTATTAGGGTGCACAATATTTTGGGGAACATAATATCATCATAGCACAGGCCCCAACTAACAGAGTTAACCACCTGTGGATTTGAACCTACAAAATTGCTAAAGAAAACCAACCCTTCCTTCATATTGATTAGCTTAGATGATTCCTTACAGTAATGGACCACTGAATAACACACTCCATGTTTTGGAATAGAATTGCTACTACTCTGGAAAAGGGCACTGTAGAGCAGCGGATCAGTGGTAATTTACTGCTTCTGTTCTATTGCCAAATTTATACTTACATATTGGGGATATTGTCTAATGCAGGACTGATTACAGCAGATTCAAAGTTAAGTATTTTGAGGCTATTTTTATCTTAAGTGGGATGTGGTTTTTTTCTAGAAAATTGTAAACATCTTGACAAAAAGTAAATAATGATTGCTAGGAAAAAGCATGGTTTTAAGAGCATATGTTTAAATTCATGTAATTTTTTTTCTGGAATCAGTGGACACAACCATATCCAGATGAAGGATTTGAATAAAAATAAGAAAAATTGAAATTGATATAATGTAAGAATATGGTAAAC
The DNA here is from genome assembly GCA_902168405.1 of Peromyscus aztecus. Classification (NCBI taxonomy): domain Eukaryota; kingdom Metazoa; phylum Chordata; class Mammalia; order Rodentia; family Cricetidae; genus Peromyscus; species Peromyscus aztecus. Next base: position 2,937 of record CABHPQ010140136.1, on the reverse strand, counting down.
ACAGGTAAAGTAGAGGTGAATCTGAATTTACTTGATGTAATATTTGCAAAGAGTACCAGGGTGTAGGTCAATGTCAAGATGAAAAGAATTTCAGGTAACATGAGCAGGCATGTATGGTGAATCTCACATGGGCCAGGCACTGTTACAAGTGCCTTTAGACATTGTAGAGGTATCATTTGTTCCCCATCTCAGATTTTCTCCTCGAGGAACATTTTCCATCTGCGACATGTAGTCTTTCTCTTTTATTTTCTCTGGAGCACGGTATTTCTGCAAGGGAAGTAACTAAGCCATATCGGTACAGTCCAAGGCAGTAGCCATTAGTCTCAAGTGGTTAGCTGAACACTCGCGATATGACTACTTTACACTTCTGTAAATGGAGCTACATACTGGAGTTTGAAAACAATATAAAAGTACAAAGCATCATTAGCAATTTCCTATATTGACGTTTTTTAGGGATTCTATAACAAAATTATGATCATAAATTTTACCTAACTAATATAGAAGCTAAATTTTGACAGGTGCATCTCTCATTTACAGCTGGAATTATAATTCTGTAAGACAGTAATGTTATAGAATGCTGAGGGTCTTGTCTTTCTACCATAAGCAATACATTTTGCTAAATAAAAGGATATCAGTTTCAGAAAGGGCTTAGACCTTGGGGCCAGAGTAGACATGGGAAGAAGTGTTTTAAAATTATTGATTCTCTAAACAATGATAAAGTTTAGATAAAATTGCATATTTTTTGAAGAAAGGTACATGCTGCAAGCCACAGGAAAACCTGATGAAATTCAGCTACCCTCACAAAAGCTACTAGTTGGAAAAGTCAAAAAATTCTCCAAAGGTCAAGCCATGGCTTAAGAAGTCTTGGTGATATTTTAGCTTTTGTATATATATTAGCTGGTTCCTACAATGATTTTCTTGTAATGCTATGCATGCTTCCAAGAACTCCTAACAGTGTATTTATCTAAGCATTCAAGCTATCAAGCATCCAAGGCCAAACAAAACAACACCTGTCTACTAGGTCAGGAAGATAGCTTTATTTCTTGTGCAATTTAGGGTGAGACCCTCCTTCCTTACAGCCTTACTAATAGACTCCTAATTTCTTACCTAACCACCTCTACGAATGTTGATTGAGCACATAAATTCCCTTCTTGACTAACCGATCATTAGGACTCAATTGGGTTGTAAAAGAAAGCCTGACAGCCACTGCCTGACGAAAATTCTTACCTGCCATTATAACCCCATAAGAATTCAAGCCTGGTGAACTTGCTCTGCCAGAGGATCGCTATGGCTTGGGTTTATAACTGAACACCCCAGAGACTGAAGGATCTGAGGTACAAAGAGAACAAAGAAAGGATATTGAGGATTTTGGCTGGAGAGGATTTTTGACTAGAGAACTGGAGGTCAGGATGGAAGATGAGGAAGAGCCAGACGGGAAAGTACTAGATGGGTAAGAATGAGATAAGAAGGACCTAGATGAGGCAGAACTAAGAAGAAAGAATTAAGATAGAACTTAGAGAGGACAGCAGATAGATATAGAGAGAATTAAACAGAAAGGAACTAGGCTTGAGTACAGAACTGTAGCTGTGCAGATAGGATTTTAATCCCAGAAGAATAAAGTAGATGGACAAAGAGTTTGGTGTACTTAGATTCATGTCCCAAAAATAGTTCTTGCTGTTCATAGTTTCTCTTCTGAGCCCCTGGGAAGTATATTATTAAGGCTGGTCCTTTAATAATATACAAGAGGTGCATATGTACAATAGTGGAGGACAGCTTCCACATCCTTTTACCTATTTCTGCAGTTAATCCTTCCTACCCACCAATGATATCTCATAGGACTTCCATGCTGTGGGATAACGCTTTTGTACACTGGTTTAATAAAACACCGATTGGCCAGTAGCCAGGCAGGAAGTACAGGTGGGGTGAGCAGACTAAAGGAATGCTGGGAAGAGGAAGGCTGAGTCAGGAGTCCCAAGCCAGACATAGAGGAGGCAAGATTACAGGGCAGAACTGAGAAAACGTACCAAGCCACATGGCTAAACATAGATAAGAATTATGAGTTAATATAAGTGCAAGAACTAGACAGTAATAAGCCTGAGCTAATGGCCGAGCAGTTATAAATAATATTAAGCCTCTGTGTGATTATTTTATAGAAGGCTGCGGAACAGTGGGTGATAGATTTGTCCTGACCATGGGCCAGGTGGGACACAGGAAAACTTCTACTACACTCTCAAAGCTCTTCTTTAAAAAAATTCATAAAAAGAAAAAAGTAATCTTATTCAAATATTTAAGTCTTATCAGTGTGTGTATGTGTGTGTGTGTGTGTTATGAATATGTGTTCACATGTGTTCACAGGTGTGAAGAGCTCATGGGTTCCTACTGTGTGCTTTCCTCTATTGTTGCGATCTTATTTTTTGAGACAGAGTCCCTCACTGAACCTGAAACTCACCAATTCAGCTAGACTGCATAACCAAGGACCTCCAGAGATCCTCCTGTCTCTGCTCCAGAGCACTGAGGTTACAGATGTGTGCTATTGCACCTGGATGTTATGTGGCTACTGGAGAGCTGAAATGATGGTCCTCACACTTGCATGACAAATATTTTACTGACTGAGTCATCTACTCAGACTTATGAATTTTAACATTACAGTTGTGTCTATTATAACATTTTATTTCTCTTTCTCCAGCTGAGATCTGCTCTTTCTATGTGTACTCCAACATGGAGAGATCACAGCCAGTGATCTCTTTTTCAGCAGTGTTCTCTTAACCAGTGCTGGTGTGTCTTGCAAGAGGTACAGGACAGGAAGAGGTCAAGAGAAGAAAATTCTAGATACCACCTTACTAATACAGCTGGCACATCATGGTTTTGGGACTGCTTGGGAAGCAGATGAATAGCTGCTCTTTCTCCCCAAGACTGTCAGATGCTTCTAATGTCCTC
>CABHPQ010140130.1:0-10753 GCA_902168405.1 Peromyscus aztecus | reverse complement strand
TTTCTCTGTGTAGCTTTGCGCCTTTCCTGGATCTTGCGCTGTAGACCAGGCTGGCCTCGAACTCACAGAGATCCTCCTGGCTCTGCCTCCCGAGTGCTGGGATTAAAGGCGTGCACCACCATCACCACTGCCACCACCGCCGCCCGGCCCTGCTGGAGAGATGGCTCAGCTGTTAAAGGTTAGGCTCACAGCCAAAAATATAAGAGGACTATCTTCCAAGCTTTGTTGCGAATGAGTAATCCCCTGGGTTGCTATGAGAAAGCTGTCTCAGAGAATCTGGTTAAATCTGGGTGCGGCTTAAACATCATCAGGATTTGTTCGAAATGTCCCCAGTGGTCCTGATGCCCAGCCAGAGAAGCAGTGGGTTGGAAAAGAATATAATTTATAATCACAAGGTAAACAGGACCCAGTTGTGTTTTTAAATGGTCACACCTGCTTTGCATGTGGAACAATCACATGGCCTCAGTCAGCCACACACTTTACACGTAGACCCACAATAGACCTTTATGAAGAGTCAGCTGGGATCACTCAGGCTGGGCTAATGTGCACAGAGGGAGGGTCTCAAGCTGGGTGGCCTCTGGCCCCCATCCGCTATTTAAACAGACAGTTCCATTTTCCAGCACATGCTCTGGTTGCTAATTACACAGCTTACAAAAGCAACAACTTCTACAGGTGTGGCTAGGATTTTTAGCTGGTTCAAGGATGCCTGTCACCCTCGACTTCACACCAATTAAATTGCCCCTGACTTTGTATTTGACTGTGAAACCACTTCACAAATTATTCCTTGTTAAGAGTTTAAAACAAGGAACATATAAATAAGAAATCCTAGTGGAAAACACTATCCTATAACTTCAGAATGCTCAGAGTGGGGGCAGGAGGTGGAATGGAAGATCTCACCTTCCTAGATACACTTGAGACATTTGCTGAGGAGACTCAGAACTCCACAGCCTCCAAGACTAAGATAATTAGGATGTCCTGTCACAGAATTGTCCCATCTTCTCCCAGTATGGAATCCAGAGCAAGACTCTATGTCCTCACCCTTCCCTAAGTCACCTAACTCAAATGACCTTCTGAGAAGCCCCTCTTGACCCTTTTCTCTGAGACACTTGTACCCTATGGGGTGTGGTCTTCCTCATTTCAACAAGCACCAACAAACCCAACTTTGATTGACCACAGGCTGTGTTCCTGGTGGTACTGACTGGTGAATGTAGGTCCCAGGGAAGGCGGTCAGTGCTGGTTTACTACACAGAAGGAGGTAGTTGAGGAAGTACTCTCTGGGTGCCACAAGACAACCAAGGCTGTGGCCCAGAGAGCCTCAGCTGTTGGTTCCTACTGCAGGTGATATTTCTGTCCTGACCCTCCTCATTTCAGCCTCTGCTCTGAAGGACACTTCCCTGGGGGTCCAGACTCATCAGACACGCAGTCCAGGTCAGAACTAAGCCTCTACTCCACTTCCAAGAAGCCTTCTTGGAAGTTTCTGGACCCTGGCTTTCCTTGCAAGTGCAGTCTGTAAGGTATACTGGCCTCAGGAGTAACCTTCAGCCAATAAGAGATGAGAGCTGGGTGGGAAGTGTCCCAGCCTGCTTCTCATTGGTTGGTTAGTTCTGGCACATGTCAGTGAACATCTTAGGACATGAAGATTCAAAGCACAATGTTCACGACACCCTTGCATTGGCCTCTGTCCCTTCCCTGTCCCACTTTCCATATTGTCTCATTCTTGTTTCCTGGCATCACCTTCCAAATAAACCATCTGCCTCCAACCCCTTGTTCAGGCTCTGTTAGAGTTTGGATCAGAAATGTTTCCATGGGGCGTGTGCGTGTGTTTGGAATGCTTGTCCCCCAGCTTTTGGTGCTGCATGGTGGTGGAGGGGGGCTTGTAGTACCTTTAGGAGACGAGGTCTAGCTGGTGGGAGTGGGTCTCTAGGAGCGAGCCTTTGAAGGTTACCTCACTTGCTCTCTGCTTCCTGGTTTGCTATGATGTGAACAGCCCCGCACTCCAGCTGCTGTGAACTGAGCTGCTCGGCCATCCATGCCTTCCCTGACATGGTGGACTGAAATCATGGCTCGGAATAAATCTCTTCTCCATTAATTAATTTTTGTCAGGTATTGTGTGATCACAGAAATGTGAAAATAACTAATACAGGCTCCATCCCTTCTCCACTGTGCATGTGAATGTTGTGACCAGAGGTTGATTTTGGACTCCTCATTTGCACCCCACCTTAATTTTTTTTTAGGAATTTTTTTATTCATTTTACATACCAGTCACAGATCCCCCTCTCTTCCTTCCTCTCTTCCCTTTAGCCCCCCACCCATTTCCTCCTACAAGATGATAAAGAAGGTAAGGCCTCCCATGGGGAGTCAGCAGAACCTGGTACATTCAGTTGAGGCAGGTCCAAGCCCCTCCCCCTGCCTAAAGGCTGTTCAAGGTGTCCCACCATAGGTAGTGGGCTCCAAAAAGCCAGCTCATGCACCAGAGATGGATCCTGATCCTACTGCCAGGGGCCCCTTAAGCAGATGAAGCTCCACAACTGTCTCGATTATATAGAGAGCAAGGAAGGCCCAAAGAGTAATGCTTAGATTGTCCTGGGAAGGGGAAATAGATGAGATCTCCATGAGTAAACTGGAGATGCGGGGGTGGGCAGTGGAGGGTAGGGGATGAGGAATGAGAACATAAGGGACTTCAAGATGGAACAGGGACAGAGTGGATAGCAATGAAAGAGATACCATGATAGAGGGAGGTATCATGGGGATAGGGAGAAACAGGATGCTAGGGAACTTCCCAGGAATCCACAAATATGATCCCAGCTTAGACTGCTAGCAGTAGTGGAGAGGGTGCCTCAACTGGCTTACCCCAGTAATCAGATCAGTGAATACCCTGTCATCATAGAGCCTTTTTCTAGTAACTGATGGAAGCAAATGCAGAGATCCACAACCAAACACCAGGCCGAACTCTAGGAGTCCAGTCAAAAAGAGAAGAGGGATTCTATGAGCAAGGGGCATCAAGATCATGATGGGAAAACCTACAGAGACAACCAAACAAAACTAGTGGGAACTCATGAAATTTAGACCAATGCCTGTGGAGCCTCCATGGGACTGGATAACGCCCTTTATTTGGTTTTCTTAATTTTGTAAACAAGGCTAACCTAGGCTCAAAGAGAGTTGATGAAGAGCCAGGCATGGTGGCACACCCCTTTAATCACAGTACTTAGGAGGTAGAGGCAGGTAGATTTTTGAGTTCTAGGACAGCCAGGGTTACACAGAGAAACCCTGTCTTGAAAAACAAAAAACAGAGTTGAGGTACTGTTTTCTTTTCTGTTGGGGAACAGCTTTCATTGAAAATGCAGTACTGAGTTGAGCACAATGGTTCAAGCCTGTAACCCCAGCACATAGTTGGTAGAGACAAGAGGATGACTGTGATGTTGTGTCCTGCCTGGTGTACATAGTGAGTCCTAGGCCAGCTAGAGCCACATAGCAGACCGTGTCTCATTTTAAAAGGGCATTATCTCTTCTCTACAGTTTAGTAGAATTTAGATTTACCTGTGAAGCAGTCTGAGGCTGGAACTTTCAGGGTAATGAGGTCAATTACTACATTAGTTCCTTGTTTTGTTCAGCTGTCACCACACACCTGGGGGAGGAAGGGTTTATTAGGGCTCACTCTATCACAGAGAGAAGGCAGGTGGGGAAACTCAGTCATGGTGGCAGGAAGCAGAGGCTGTTTCCATGGCAGCATACTAGGAAGCTGCCCTTAGGCTCAAGGAGCTAGGCAGAAGTAGGCCTAGGCTAGGCTTTACTGCTCAGAGACACAGCTGTAGTGACCTACTTCTCCTAGGGAAGCCCATCCTGAGTCCCCAGTCTCCTGAGGTTGCACCAGCAGCTGGAGGACACCTGTTCCAAGTGTGAGCTGACCCTGTGGAGAGGTTCCTGACGCTGGGAAGCAGTGCCTAGCTGGAGGAAGACGCTCTTGCGGGAGAGAAGTTCTCGGGGTTACGTTTTGTCCTGTTTGGCCCCGTCCTCTCTGTGTCTCTGCTTCCTGGCAGCCATGAGGTAAACAGCTCCCATCCACCATATATTCCTACTGTGGTGTTCTGCCCAAGCAATCAATGGTCTTGAGCAACCATGGATTGAACTCACCTGAAGTGCACAGCAGGATAAACACTGCTCTCCTTAAGCCAATGGTTCTCAACCTTCCTAACACTGCAACCCTTTAATAGAGTTCCTCATGTCATGGTGACCCCCCCCGCCATAAAATTATTTTGTTGCTACTTTATAGCTGTAATTTTGATGCTGTTATATATCATAATGTAAATATCTGATATGCAGGATATCAAATACTCGACTTCTGTGAAAGTTTCTTTCCACCTTCCCAGAGGGTCTGTGGCCCACAAATTGAAAACCACTACCTAAACCATGCTTTCTGGATTTGCAGAACAGTATTATAAAATAAGGTAAAATATTTTAGACAGAAGTCAAGTCAGTTAATTTGCTATAGAAAACCAGAGTATCACTTTATATCTCAAGCCTTTATAGAGATGCTTAATAGCTAATATAAAGTTTACACACAGTGGTAGCATCTGCTATCTGAAAGCTAATGTACATTTTGCCTCATGGTGTAGTTCTTAGGAAAGACAAGATAGAGTTAAGTATTTGTTATGAGTACATATTAAAGTCATCTTTTAATTTTATTTGAAAGTACTAGGTCAGTGAGATCAGAGGCAGTCAATTACCTAGGCAAAATACATCCATGGCAAGAACAGCCTCAGATGGCAACCATAGCTTACACCTTTCTATGAACAAACCCACTTCCCTACAGCACTCATTCCAAAAGCTATTATCAAATATCCATTCTTGAGTAGTCATGAAAATATTAATAACAATTTCACATATTAGAGGAAGCACTCTGCTCACCCTTAGTAAACAGACTTGTTTACTTACTTGCTGGCTTAGATGCAAGACCTGACAAGATTCAGAGTAATGAATTCAACTTCCATTGTGTTGCAAATGGCACTGTGAATATTTGCTTAATATCTTCCTTACTCATCTAGATAAAGGCTGAATGGCAGTACCACCCTTTCAGTTCACAAAGCATTTGGACCACCAACTTCCTAACAATCCCCTGGAAGTCCTGTTTGAAACAGTGTAGCCTCCTCTTGGATGATGATTCTGATTTTAATCAAGGATGAATCAAAGACATTGGTGTGTATACTAACTTATTTCCACATACACGATCTTACATCACTTTGTAACACAATCCTATTTTCATTAGGTGTACCTCACAGATTTTTTTATATTTTGCATTGTCTCTGCTACTATATGCGTATGTTAGGCCTAAGAACTAAAAATATCAATATTGTGATCCTATTATCATCTGTGTCCCTGAGAACCAGGAATTTAAGATTCAAAGACCTGACTTTGAACTCCAAGTATCAATATGAACACATGACATATTTTATCTTTTTGATATATAGAATATCCTCAAATGTAAAAACATTATAAGCCTTTAATATTGCTAAAGAACAAATGTCACGTGTCAATTAAAGGTTTAAATATTTAAATGTATTTCATACTTAGTCTTGTGAATTTTGAATAAGTTCACCATCTGCACTTACAAGGACTTCTCATAAAACTACAAAGCACCTAGCCTGTACCCTTGTTGGGGGTATGGACCCAATTGTGTCTAAATCTTCTGTCCATTACCATATTATCAGAATTAGAGAAGTGTTCCTGTACAATACTTTTCTTCATAGGGGAGAATGGTTGTTACAGGTACCAGGACCATCACTAGCCATGCGTTGTTGTTTTCCATTGTTGCTTTCACTCTCCCATAAATCTTGCTTATAGTGGTATTCTATTTGTACTGAAATGTGATTTTATTTGTATGTTAATAAATAAAGTTGCCTAGAGGTCAGAGTTTAGCAAGCCATAGCGAGAGCTGGGCGTGGTGGTGCACGCCTTTAATCCCAGTACTCAGCAAGCAGAACTAGGTAGATCTCTGTGTGTTCAAGGATACAGTCAGCATTGGAGACACACGCCCTTTGATCTTAATACCAACCATAGAAGACCTGGAGGTCTGTACAGAGAGGCAGTGATGAGACAGCCACGTAGTTGGGTTTACAACCAATGAGAAGGAAGAACCAGAACTCTTTATAAGTCAAACGCACAGGAAGTAGCTCCCTTTTCGGAGAGGTTTCTTGGCGGAAGAAGCTAGCCAGCAGCACGCGGGTAAGCTCCTAACTCTGACCTCTTTGGCTTTTATCTTTACCTTGGCTCTGTGTTTCTTATTTAATAAGACGGTTAGTTACATCTACACTTGCTCTATGTGCACTAGGAATCTCTCACATATGAAGCCAGAGATCTACACAAATGCTAATGCTGTGGAACCACAACACTAATCTTGGAGCTAATTACTCCTGCCATTCTTCCTAAGGGTGAACACACATCAAAGTACTGTTAAGAGTCTCAGTCTGTTTTAAATGTTCCTGAAAACTGCATCTAGGTTATTGATTTAATATAATAATGTCTTATAAGTAATGTTATTCTTGCTACTTCATTTACATTGGTTTATTATTCTTGAATAGATGGTATTTATAGAGAACTTTCAATTTCTTTTGTCATCCAAAAGTCTACATAGAAGATCAGAGACAGATATTTAAGTAACAAATAGATTACAATGATTAAATAGATTAAATTTATTCCCTATATTTATTTTTCACCTCACCACTATTACCATTAGGACTCATCAAATCCCTTTTGGGTATGTGGGTTAGGGGCTGTTGGAATATTTAGTGGTATTCTTAGTGTCTACCTGTGTGATACTGGTAGCAATCATCTTTCAGATATAGCAACTGTAATATCATCTATTCTTTGACAAATGTCTTCTGTGGTGATGTCAAAAATTCAAAGTGAAAATTACCATTCTAAAGCATTGGCTAAGGCACATTAATCATAGAGAATTTTTTCTCATAGTTTTACATTATTATACTTGATAAACATTTTCTGTATTACAATTAAGTTTACAGCATGTGTAATTTGTATCTGATAATAACTTTTATGACCTGACCACTTAGGATTGGATAACCTATCAAGTGATTTGTTCCTAGGAAAGGTTAATTTTCTCATCTATATTTTGAGATATCATGGGTGCTGCTTCCCTGTCATATATAAAAGAAACTACCTAGGAAATAAGATTAAGTTTAAATTTTGATTGAACCTTATTTCATGTTATTATGTAAAATAGTGTTCTTTAAAGCAAAATTAGTGTAACTCAAAGAGGTGGTTAGCTTCATTGACTGTCTCAATCCATAATTAAGGATAAACTTCAGAAGTAAATCCATTTATTTAAATTTAAACATTAGCATTAAATTAAGGTTAATAATTAATATGAAGGTAATTGTAGTCCATCAGAAGTTGTCTTAGAATAACATTATTTATGAAAATGAGCAGAGCAGAAGAAAGTTTTATGCATTCAAATGTTTGTTAATCTATCAATCCAGATAATTTATTACAATGATTGTTTGTTGTTATTGCATATCAAACAAGTTGACTCTTTTGCTGTAGATGATGAGACTTAATGACTGAGGGGGAAATATAACAAATACATTTATTTTTGTTTCTTCAAAGGAAAAGATATTGTCCATATAATAGTGTATTATAGATTGTGGAAACTGTAAATGAATTATTTCCAACAGTTTTTTGAACAAAATATTGGCACAGGGTGGGACTATTTAACATTCCCTGTGGGAGAACCTTCTGTTGATATCTCTTAACAGGCTGAGAATTATTGTAAGTACATACCATGAAGGCAAATTTTTCCCTATTCTTTTCTTGTAGAGGTATAGTGAAGAAACAGTCTTTTAAGTCAATAGGTATAATATGCTATTCTTTAGGTAACAGAGAAGGCAAAGGCATTCCAGGCTGCAGAGAGCCCATTGGCTGAATTATTTTATTTATGGCTCTCAGATGGGTCAGCATTCTCCAATTTCAATAACAAATACAAAAGAATTCCAAGGGATGAATTCCCACAACACCTCACAGGTTACAGTCCATCATCAAGGGCAGCCAAGGCAAGATCCCAAGGCAGGGGCTTGAAACCACAGAGGAACGTTGCTCATTGCTCTGCTCAGCTAACTTTCCTCTATGGCCTAGACGCACTTGTCTAGGGATAGCCCTACCCAGAGGGCTGAGCCTTCCAAAATCAATTAGCAATCAAGAAAATGCCAAAGAAGCATGCCTGCAAGCCAGTCTGATAGTGTAAGCTCCTCAACTATGTTTCAAGTAGATAGCCAAGATTAGCCATCCATAGTAAGCCATAAAGGGGAAAACATAAGCCTCAGCTTACTGCAAAAAAATTGATTCTTGATGAATGGGATTCTATGTCCAAAGTAAAATTTCAATTGTATTAAGAATAATTTAAAAGGATTTATGTCAGAAAAAGAAATAGTATTTAAAATAATGACTGACAATAAGCCCAAGGTACAAAGGAAAAGTTGGTAAATTTGACTACTGAAGCCCCTTCTGGAGGATGCAGGATGGACCTGGGGAGTGGATATGACTGAAAGCACCTATGATCATCCTGCAGTGTTTTGATGGAAGAGTTCCAAAGAGAAGCCCTACCCCTTACTACAGAGGCCAGGCCCCAAATACAAGCCTGAGACATCAACTGGATGCCAGAGCTTATGTTCTAAAGAAATGGAGGAGTCAATTTTACTTGATGATTTGGGGAAGGCTGCATCCCATTTTCAGAGCCATGATTCTGAAAGCTTCTAAAGCAGCACCAGGCACATTGTCTATTGTCATTATTCTTGGTAACACACACTGCAGTGCCCACACTCATCATGCTAATGTCAGTGGTGAGCTCTGTAACATGATTTAACTCTGGAGTATGATACGTTTCCTATTGCTGCTGTCTCCAAATCCTGCCTCTTTGACTATCAGAAAACTTCCAATCTTAATAAACCATTTTTGCAGTTAAAGCAACAGGAGGCTTCTAGCTGCTGTTTACAATGAAGACCCCAAAGAAGGCTTTCCTGTGTTTTCCAATTTAAACAGGAGTTTTTCCTTTCTGAGAATGTATGGAGTAAGCAAGATGTGTTCTGGAGAAGTTCAAGTCCAAATTCATGTGGCTCTTCCTGACACCAAACTCTTTCCAACAGGTACAGTCTGTTTGTTTTCTTCTCTTTTCTTTAAAGAGAACACATTTTCTATCTCTTGGACCATTTTTCACCACAGTTACTACCAGCCATAACATAATTATTTGAATTTCAAATCTACAATTATAGAGAGAGACCAGATTGTTTTGTCTCTGGGTTTCTAACTAATCCCCTCCTACCCACGAAAGCAAAGACTGGTATTTCATCCTATAATAGCCATTCATTACCAAAAAAAGGCCACTAAAAGTCATCATGACTACGAGATCTACAGGTGACTCAGATGTGATTTTGGATTATTGTCACTCCTTCCTTTCACTCTCTAAGTGAGCCTTTTTCTCATGAATATTAGTGAAGCGGGGAATAAGACTGTGATGGCTATTCTTGGTTGTCAACATGACATGTTGTTGTATCTGCATTAACAAACAACAAAAAATTGAGGGCACACCTGTGGGAGATGTCTGCTTATTTTGAAGTATGAAGATCTAATTCTAGTTTGGATCTTTGAGGGATGAAGTCACACCTTTAATTCTGATCTTTAATCCAGATGTAATCTGGACCACTCCTGCTGGAAGCCTATAAAAGGACATGGAATAAGGAAGCTTTTACTCTTTCCCTGCTTGCTCTCTCCTTGTTAGCACACCCATTCCTTGACTGGCATTAAAGCCTACTTCTTCTTCGTGTGTGTGTGTGTGTGTGTGTGTGTGTGTGTGTGTGTGTGTGTGTTTTAAGATTTATTTATTTATTATGTATACAGCATGTATGACTGCAGGCCAGAAGAGGGCACCAGATCTCATTACAGATGGTTGTGAGCCACCATGTGGGTGCTGGGATTTGAACTCAGGACCTCTGGAAGAGGAGTCAGTGCTTTTAACCTCTGAGCCATCTCTCCAGCCCTAAAGCCTACTTCTTTTTTGAGGGGGGGGGTTTGTTTGTTTGTTTGTTTTGTTTTTTGTCGGAGTTGAGGACCGAACCCAGGGCCTTGCGCTTGCTAGGCAAGCGCTCTACCACTGAGCTAAATCCCCAACCCCCTAAAGCCTACTCCTTTAAGATCCCAGTATATACTGCAGACCAGCTGAGACATCCAGTCTTGTGGAGTGCGCATCTACTGGATTCTTGGACTTTCCATTCACAGCCAGATATTGTTGGATTAGATAGAGCACAGCCTGTCAGCCATTCTGACAAATACCCTTTCCATAGAGAGACATTGTATTACTTCTGGAGCATGCTGGCTAAGACACCAGGTATGTAGAGAGGACATTCTAGAGCAGTTAGGGTCTCATAACAGTCTCAGCTCACTTATAAATTGCCAATAGTCACCTTTCCTTAACCGTAGCCTTCCCCAGGTGCTTGCTCACTTCAGAGAACTCAGCCCTCCTCCTCCACATTATCCTGACCTAATTCCTTGGCATGATTTATTTCTCACATTATTGGGTATGGATGTGAGGAGGGTAAGTGACAATTTTGGACAGTGTTTATAAAGTGAGTCTTCAACTCCCATGGGTGAATTACTGAAAATAATCTCATGAAGCACAGAGAAATCTCTAGCTTTGGAAGGAGGAGGTGCTGAATGACTTCCCCTGTGTTGCAGGAGAGACTCCTAGAAAGGA
>CABHPQ010140129.1:0-18045 GCA_902168405.1 Peromyscus aztecus | reverse complement strand
GCTACAGCAGAGCCATGCTTACTCTTGGTTCACCAGATACCTCCTTCTGACAGTGACAATATTCAGGGTTGTTCTAGCTGTTGGGCAGCAAGGCCCACAGTTGGCTAAATCTTGTCTTCTAGGAGCTTCGGGCACGACAGGCGGAGACAAAGCAAATGGTTTCCCATTTATAAAGACCTTCAGAGCAATCCTTCCTGCTGGTACTTTCCCAAAGCCACAGCTTGGGCCAAGTGTGGTTGGACTAAAGCAGGAAGACCTTGAAGAAATGGCCAAGGCAGCCTTGACTGCCATCCTGAGTAGGGGCCCTGTGTCTGTCAGGATGGGGACTCAGAACCAGCAGGTGCCTGGTGAACTAAGCATCAGTACCCTCTTCATCATCATCTTCACCATCTCCTCGGTCTCCCTTTTCTAGCACGCCTGAGCCCAAATGACCACACACCTTCAGACTGTAACAAGCGATGGAAGGCTGGGGGTGCAGCAGTTTAGCAGCTGCCGTGAAAGCTAACAGAAGAAAAAATGGGGGCAGACTGCAAGTCACAGGCCTCTTTGTAGAAGCCCCTAGATTCCATTATCCAAGTCACCCTGAAAAGACAGTGTACAACAAAACCACAGAGCAACAGTCAGTAGTTCTCGCTGCCAGGCTCACAGGCCGTCAAAGGGCATGCACAGTTACGGTTCTTCTACCCCACAAAACTATATAACGACAGTCAGTAATTCTCGCCGCCAGGCTCACAGGCTGGCAAGGGGCACGCACAGTTAGGGCTCCTCTACCCCAAGATGTTTCTGTTTTTATGCTGAAAGTGGTGGTGGCCCTGGTTATCCCAGCACTAGGCATTTACACGATTTACAAGAAAAAATTAAAAGGATTTTTTTTTTAAAGACAGGATCTTAATATGCAGCTTTAGCTGGCCTAGAACTCTAGAACTTGCAATGTAGACCAGGCTAGCCTTGAAATCATAGAGATCTGCCTGCCTCTGTCTCTCAAGTACTGGGTTTAAAGGTGTTGTGCCACAGCATCTGGCTAAAATAAAATTTTAAAAGTCTAAGAATAGGCATGAAAAGGGCAAGACCAACAGGCATTTCATACGGACCTTGATCAAGGAAGGGTACAGATGAAACCTTAAGCTCTATAAACTCTTGCCAACACATACGCCGTTCTATTATTGCTCTCAGAACAGTGGCTAGGTCCCTACTCCACAGCAAATAACTCGCATAGGCAAAATCAAAGCCCCAGTAATTTGCAGAAAACTGCTTCCTGAAAGGCTGAGAGGCCAGATCTTATGTTCTACCTGTAGTAAAAATGAGGAGCCAGAGCTACAGAATTGTAATTCATAACTATTCACCTTGCCCGTATTACAGGCAGTTACACACACACACACACACACACACACACACACACACACACACACACACACACACCCTACATCCCATCTGTGCAACAAACACACATCCCATCTGTGCACAAACAAAAAAAAAATATGGAAAGAATTCAAGAGGTGGTACCGTACAGGGCTCCACTGAAATCCTCATTCAGCTGTCTTGAGAAGCCAGGGCACTAGAACCTGTGAAGACACCCTAGGCAACCTGAGAACCCAGAGGGACACTCTGAGCTGGACAGTCATAGATTGGACCCTGCATGCTTCAGAGACCCGAAGTGCTAGGGAAACTCAGAGTGGGTACCTGAGACAACTTGCTGCAGCCAGGGTTCAGGGGGCTCTGTGGAAGTTCACCGTCCAGGAGGCCTACTGCCTGAACTATGGCAGAGGAAGGGGCAAACAGGGGTTTGGGGGCCTGGAGGAAGAACCAAGCCAATATTGACAGGAAGCAGGATGAAATCCACCTGAGATTTGGAGAGAAGAACGTGGATACTGTCACCTATTTGGTCCTGTTTGGGTTTTATAGAACTGAAAAATAGGCATGGGCTAAAAAGCACTGAATGACCACCACAGCTAAATAAAACACTGAAAAATGGAAAGACAGGCAGGTAAACCCAGGGAGCCGGGTGTCAAGAAGCTCTTTGACTCAGAGAAAATGATTTCTTATAAGCATCACTAGTCAAACAGGAAGAAATGTAATCTGTTCTTGTGTGCATCCAAGATGGAAGACAGCTGCGGCCCACGCCACTTACTAGTCATTCTTTCCAAATAAAATTGAGTTGTAGTTTTACTTTGGTAAGGGAGGGGAAGTAAGCAGGTTAGGGCTTCACAAACAACCCCAGTGCAGTTTGCTCAGGGTGAGTCCGTTCCTTGCCGACAGCATGTAATTCACTGCGATTGGGACTGAGTGCTTGGGGTTGAGAAGGAAATCTAGAATTGCTTGCTCTAAACCAGTGGTTCTCAATCTTCCTAATGCTGTGATCCTTTAATACAGTTCTTCATGTTGTGGTGACCCCCAACCATAAAGTTATTTTCCCTGTTACTTCCTAACTGTAATTTTGCTACTGTTATGAACTGTAATGTAAATATTTTTGGAGATAGAGGTTTGCCAAGGGGTCATGACCCACGGGTTGAGAACCGCTGCTCTAGCAGCATCTGTAAGAGCCATGTACGGTAATTCCGTAGTCTCCGAGCGCTCTTTATGCTGGGAAAGACAAAGAAAAGCAAGCTACAACCTGACCCACAGGACAACTACCAGCGGAAGGAAAGCCACGGGAGGTCAAGCAGAACCGCGGGACAAAGAGGACTGGGTTTGCCAGGTAAAACAGGCACACTACAGCCGCATCACCACCGGGTCAGTGGAGGTTAAGTCTACTCATGACACAAGCCAGTTTCTCAACCTAAACGGAATCTACCGCCACACACAGCCACCCCATCTGATCTGTGAGACTCGGTTTCTCTGAGAAGTGGCTCACTTCACTGTTCTCAACATGACTTAAACTATATTTATATTAATTTAAAGGTTCCCCAAGAAGAGGGGGGGAACCCCACATAAATACCCATATGCGATGGCTTGCCACTGGAACCCAGCCTCTCAAGAGGCACAGACGAGTGGATCCCAGGGGCTTGCTGGCTAGCCAGTCTAGCCAGACTTCAAACTCAAGGTTTAAGGAGAGATCCTGTCTCAAAACAATAAGGTGGCTGGTGATAGGGGACATCCTGGCGCCAATCTCTGACCTGCGCAGATGAGCATATCTGCAGACACACTTGTGCACAACACACACATTCCCAATGAGATTTTTGAATCCTAGAATAAGCCAAGATTCAATATTATTTATGATAACTACACATGACTGTAGTTTTTTTTTTTCTCCAAATAGAACAGTAGTGTTTGGCTTCACCTTAGTCCCTGAGCTGTCTAGCCTCGGGTTCTTGGTCACCCAGGCAGTGTCGGGTGTGGGTTACATCTCACGGAGTAGGCTCAAGTCAACTCTGCTATTCACTGGTCACTCTCACAAGCTCTGTGCCACCACTGCACTAGCGTATCTTGGAGGCAGGACACCATTGCTGATCCAAGAGTTTGTTGGCTCGAGTTTACGTTAATTTTCTGGTAGCAAGGAGAGTACCTATCTGTGACAAAGACACCAGAACACAGGGGTGACGGCACCGGCTCAACTTCACCACATTCGGTGGCATGTGTGGGTGCTGTCTTCAGCAATGGGGCCTTGCTGTCAGTTTGTAGAGAGCAACCTAGAGTCTTGGCCACAGCCTGGGTTGTTTGGGGATTCCCATGGACCCCTTCGGCCAACAACTCAATTAGATGTAACCCAATCCGAGGATTGGAAGCTTCATTTGGTGACGAGAGGTGACCAGTTGGAGCTCTGTCTTCCTAATTACTTGGGAATTTCAGTTAGATCACCATCATATATGTATATATTTTAGGAAGCTTCTACTGTATTAGATTTCCATACTACCCCTCCAATGTGCTGTAATTTCACCTGTCTCTCCCTGAGTTCCCTCTATCACCCCCCCTCTTCCCCTCCCCACTCGGTCCTCCTATGCCACTGCCTCCCCAATCCATCCACAACTATCTATTCTATTTCCCTTTCCTGGGGAAAGCTAGCTGTGTGTCCCCAGTCCCTTACTCTATCTGTACCTAACCTCTGTGTGTCTATAAATTATAGCTTGGTTATCATTGACTTAACAGCTAACCCCCACAATAAGCAAATACATACCATATTTCTCTTTCTGGATCTGGGATACCTCATTGAGGGTGATTTTTTTTTTCTAGTTCCATCCACCTACCTGTGAATTAAATGATTTCATTGTTTAAAAAAAAATGGCTGAGTAATACTTCATTTTCTTTATCTGTTTTTCTTTTGGGGGCATCTAAGTTGTTTCCAATTTCTGACTATTATGAAGAGAGCAGCAATGAACATGGTTGAGCAAGTGTCTCTGTGGTAGGATGCAGCTTCATTTGGATATATGCTCAAGTGTGGTATAACTGGATCTTGAGGGAGATCCAATTGCCATCTTCCTAAGGAATCGCCACACTGATTTCTGTAATGGCAATACATGTTTACACTCCCACCAGCAATGGATGAGTGTTTGCCTTACTCCATATCCTCACCAACATGAGCTGTCTTTGTTTTAATGATCTTGATGGGTATAGGATGAAATCTCAGAGTAGTTTTGATTTGCATTTCCCTGATGGCTAAAAACAAAATTGCAGCAGTAAAATGACTCCTAATGACATTCCGCTACACTCATAGATCAGTGCCTTGCCCAGCCGTCATCACAGAAGCTTCCTTCTGCAGCAGATGGGAGAAAACACAGAGACCCACAGCCAGACATTATGCAGAGAATGAGAGACCTTGGGACATTCAGCCCAAAATGAGATATCACCATCAAATCCCTCTCCTCAGGGATCAGGGAACCCTGTAGGAAGAGTGTAAGAGCCAGAGGGGATGGAAGACATCAGGAAAACAAGGCCCTCTGAATCAATGTAATCAAAGCTCATATAAACTCAGAGACTGAGACAGCATGCACAGGGCATACCCGGGTCTCACTAGGCTTCCAATGTAGTGCTTTTACGGGATTTCCAAGTGTGAGAATGAGTGGGTCTCAGGTTTTTGTACTTTCTCTTGGGCTCTTCTTCTGTTTTATTTTATTTTTTTCAATTTATGTAGAAGTTTTTGTTTATATCTTACTAAATTTTGTTTTATTATTATCCCTTAGAAGCCTGTTTGTTTTCTAATTAGAGACAGAAAGGGGGTGGATCCAGATGGGGGGGGGGGAGAAAGTGGGAGGAGGAGCAGAGGGACATGAAACTGTAATCAGGATACGTTATGTGAGGGGAAAAAAATCCACTTTCAATAAAAGGAAAAAACAACAAATGCCTACTAGTTTTCTAAAGCTCATGATTTACAACAGAAAAATAATTTTTAGAGCTTTAAGGATTTAAAAAAATATTTCAGGAGTGCTTGCCTGCATGTATGTATGTGTAACAAATGAATGTCTGGTATCTGAGGATGTCAGAAGAGGGCATCACATCCCCTTGGAATTGGAATTATAGATGGCTGTGAGCCACCATGTGGCTGCTGGGAACTGAATCCGGGTTCTCCGCAATAAGCAGGACTCTCAGCTGCTGAGCCCCTTCTCAAGCTCCTAACTGTCATATCATCTACTTCTAATGTTTCATACATATATGTCTTCAGGATTGAGAACTTGTTCTGCTTGAAGATGCATACAGCAAACACACACACACACACACACACACACACACACACACACACACACACACACACACTTGAATGAATGACATCTAGGCACTTAGTGAAAGATCCTCACTTAGACTGAAAGAGACCAAACACGCCAGCCTCAGCATGGGGGTTCAGGGGTTTATCACTGCACTGACATTCTCTTGTAGAACATTCTTGACCAAACCTCAGTTTTTTCAAATGTACTCTGGTCTGTGAAGACGATAACTTGTCCCTAGAGAATGAGAACTCTTCTGGAACATGTCCAATATAGAAACATCTACAGAATGCATAATAGTCCGCAACATGAAACCAGAGATATACAGGAAATGGTTTGATCCAGTTGGCACCCTCTCTTGGAAGACCCTTTGATTACTTAACACTTACCAGGCAGGTGGTGACAGCATAGTAATGTCAAGAATAAAGCAGCAGCAGTTTGTATGGCAGGAGTCTACAGCAGCTGTCCTATAACCCCAGGATCTAGCAGAGGATGCTCATAAAGTCTCAACTAGTTTTGAATGACAACACTAACATTAAAGTCAGGCAGGGAAGCTTGTTTCTTTAATCCTGCACTCAGGAGGCTAAGGCAGGAGGAGGATGAGTTAGAGGCTAGCCTAGGCCACACAGTGAGACACTGTCTCAAAAGCATCAAAATGCATAAAGTATCATTCCTTCTCCTTAGGGAACACAGGGCTGCAGGAAGTTCCAGAAATAGAGGGAGGTGACACAGAGCCTTTCTTTCATCTTGGACATCCAACTACATGGGTGTGGAAATATTTCTTTTATCAAGCAGATGGTATGCTCTATCAACAGCTAGTAAGCCACTTTTGTAATCTTTCAGCTGAGAAAACAACACTCCTTACATCATATCAGAAAAGGAATGACCCCAAGACTTCCAGGCAATGCAGCTATTTTTCAAATTCAAACTCCCTTGTTAGCCATTATAAATGATTTCAAATGTGCCATTCTTGGCCGTGATTTGCACCAAACCCTGGATAAGCATGCACCAAAGTTGTAATCCCAGCATATCGCCGCTCCCCCCCCCCCTATGAGGTTCTTCAACCGTCTGTCTTTCCTTTCCCCTAGCACGCCATCCTTGGGAGCTAGCGGTCTCTCCCAAATCAACCTGGGCTTATGCTACATAGAGCAAGTGCAAACTCCAGGCTATGCCGCTGTCTCCTGCAGGCTAACAAACTACCTCAGCTCTGCTCTGCCTGCATTTGCTCTTCTCCTTAGTGTGCCGTGGCCTGTACCCACTGTCGAGGTTTGAATGAAAAGATTTCCTCTAGTTTAGCAACACTCCCCAGGTAGCGGTGCTGTTTGGGGAAGCCTGGGAGTGAGGCGTGGCCTTGCTGGAGGGAAACATGTCCCTGGAGGTGGGCTTTGTGAGCTTCAAGGACTTGACCTACTACCTGTTCTCTGTCTCTCAGCTTCCTGCTTGTGGGTCAAGATGTGAGCTCTCGGCTTGCGGCTCCAGCTACCATGCCTGATGATTACCCTCCATGATGGACTTTTATCCCTCTGGAACCACAGCCTAAATAAACCCTCCTTCTCGAAGATGCCTTGGTTGGGGTGTTTCGTCACAGTCACAGAGAAGTAGCTAATGAGCCTGTCTTCCTAGTCAGAATGTGGCAGATAATGAATCTAACTCAGGAAGCCTTCGTGCTGGATGGACACCCTCAAGGCCGAGTCGTTTTCCGGTTTGTAGTCACAGAATGGGCTTTAAAGGGGGACAGGGGCAGTGAGAAGCTCAGCAGATTAAGGGCTTTGCAGCCAAGCCTGAGGGCCCCCCACCTCCCCACCCCCACCCACCCACATAGTATGAGAGAAAAGGCTCCTGCAGGTTGCCCTCTGACCTCCACAAAGTAATAAATAAATAAATAAATGTAAAACACTAAAGAGTAAATAAAAAAGGGGATAAAAAATGTCCTGAAATGGGGAGCTGTTTTGGAAATTATTTTCTTACCCAGTCACCGGTGACCTAACGTGCTGAAGAAGAAGACAGCTTTATTTCATTTTACCAAACACCTGGAGTTGTCAACAAGCTAAGGCAGAGTAGAAAGAAAACACGAATCCAGTATGGTTTTTTTTGAAACCAGATTTAAGATTTTTTTTTAATTCAAATTGACCCAAAGCAAAACTTACATTACAAAGAAAGAACAGAATATATTATGATACAACACACTGGGAGTTACATGAAAGCTAAATTTGTGGGCAAACGGCCTCGTCCCCATCCCATCCTGGGCTAGGGAGTAATTCAGTAGGGAAGTTAGAAGCGCTTTCGTATGGTCCACTCTGCTCATGGTCCACTCTGCTCATTAAGCTACACTCTCTTGTGCCTTATGAGGGTGTGAGTCTAACAGGTCATGCTAGACTCTCTCATGTTCCAAAAGTGACTCCTGCCACTGCCAGAATGCTGACTTCTCCAGCGAAACGTTGCTCCAAGCATGACTGATAATGAATTAAAAAAACCACCCAGTCATCCAAACTAATGAGCCCGGGTTATTCTGTAGTAAATAGTTTAGAAATATGGGAATTAAATAATCTAGAAAACCACTCTTACTCTGCTGTACATTTATAAACACAAATATTTACAAAGAAACACCCTTGTTTGCAAAAGATGAGGTTTGCAGTTCATTAATGATCATAATCTTTTATGAGCTGGTTTCTTTGGTGTATTTGCCAAATGCATTTTATAAAGTTTTAGGAATAGGCTTAAAAAGAATACATTTCAAAAGAAACACAAAAGAATCAGTGACGAATTTTGAGTCAAGATTTTGGACTAGCCAATAGGCCGAGTTTCTGAAAATGCTTCTTTTTCTCTCCTCATGGCCACAGAACACTTCTCAGATAATCAAATTCAAGTGCAGACCTGCATGTCATCACAGCCACATAAGCAACTGGACAGCCTTTCAGTCACCATAAGATACAGTATATGACTGGGATTCAATTAACAAACAAAGAACATTCTTTTAAGCTTCCAGATAAATCAAACCTCAAACAATAAATAATGGAATTATACACTTCTTCATTAAATAGAATTCTCAATTCCAGGAAGAGCGCTCATAATTTTTATTTCTGAAGTCACAGCAGCACACAGAACAAAGAATTTGCCTTACTATGATCTTTGTACTTGGGATTCCCTGACTCAGTCTCAGTGGCTTAGCTCAGAACCCTCCGAATGGCTGGGGAGTGAATGTCATTTCTAACTCACTGAATAAATTAACACACACATATGAGCCCTGTGCAACCGGGACACTAACACGGCAGCTCCGAGTGCACGCTCCAGGCTCCCTCCCACCACTTCCCACGCTGGGCTTGGGGTTCTAAAAGAAGTTACACTCAGGTAACTGGTCACGTTGTGTCCCTCAGGCTGTTAATGAGTCTCCAGCCTTGACCTGGATCCTGGATAAAGAATGAGAACACAGCTGTCTGCACAGGGGAAGCTCCTTGGAGATAACCTTTCCGACAAGGTCACGACAAACACCTGTCCCTATCCATTGGGTTCCCAGCTACTCAGGGATCAGCTAGAACTCTGGCTATGTGCTCCTGAGCTTGCCGAAGGCATCTATGGGTCACACTAGCGATTCCCTGAATCATCTTTCTTCTCCAAGCTGCCTGTTCAGGAATCTTTACGCCATCTAGGCACACACAGATTCCATGTTCTGATGTCACAGCTACTTTGCAGTCAAGACGACACACTCTGGGCTTGAGAAAACAGCACTGTGGGCCTGCACTTGGTGAAGCCGAATTTCTGCTTAATCCCACTGTGGGGTGAAAGAGTGTTTGCTCGATGCCCCCAAACTGGCAATTCCGACAAGAAAGATAAGCCCTTTACCCTGCAAACTTCTGATAGCAAATTTATTAACAGTTATAAATATTTAAAAGATTTGTCAGGGCACTAAGAATGACACCGGGGCCATTGAAAAGGCTCTCCTCAAACTAACAGAAAGACGAATGAAGCAGTGAGCGTGTGTCCAAGGACACGTCCCTGATGTCTAATGCCTACGGGCCCTTCTCCCTTGCTACTGATCCTTCACCACACCCGGGTTTATCTTGTACACACATGTCCAACCAACCCAGAAAATAAAATATTTGTCTTGAAGAGCTTTACTGTACCTACCTTCAAAACAGACAGGAAATATTTAATTAGCATATTAGCAATTTGCCAGGATCACAAGAGTGCCCATTAGAGATTTCACCCTTAAAATATATATGTATACATATTACCAGGAAGAAAAAAACAAAACAAAACAAAATAAACAAACAAACAAAAAAACACCATGAAACCACCCCAAATTATTTAATCATCAAAATCAAATGGTTTAGCAAGAATGTGGGCTATTTCTAGGGAACACTGTATCACCAGGATATGAAGTTTGTTCCTTAAAGTGAAAGAAAATGCAACGCTGAAAGTGGAGCTGAGGTGACACACAGTGGGTCTGCAGTGGGAGTGGTGGTTCCTGCTGCGGGGCACGAGGAAGCCGGCCGGCGAGGAGCGGGAGGAGTGAGAGACCGACCGACAGACCGACCGACCGACCAACCGAGAGACTATGCCAAGAGGGAGCCGCACAAGAGGCACGGGTTTTAAAACAGAATACACTGGCTTTAAAAAGTGAATTCCTTTCCCCATTCATTTTGTTTTAAAAGCACAATTCAACGAGAGAGAGAGAGAGGAGTTGAAACACAATGTCTCAGGGTAGTGTCCTACAGTTGTTTAAAAAAAATAATTTAAAAATAGCGCACACCAAAAAGAAGCAGAGGTACTGGGTTTTTTTTTTCTTTTTTTTTCCATTGGAAAGCTACATTAATTAGAAGGGAAAAAAAGAATTTTTAAACAGCTCATCTGTACTCGTTAAAAATGAATGAGGTGATAGCATTACTGTAAGTTTCTTCGCAGGGAATTTTCCAGCGTCACCCAGGATCTACTAGGTGAGCCTGAGACCTCCAAACTTAACAAATGTTCTACTGGTTTCTAGTACCTTGTTCACCAATGAAACCAGAGCTCAAAAGGAAGAACCGTCCACTTTGAACCTGCCTGTGTTGGTGCATTTAGGAAAAACAATTTTTCTAAATGCAGTATTGTATAGAAAGGCTTGGACCTCATAGACTTGGACCAAGAAACCAAATTAAGACCTTCAAGCGTGGTGTGTGTGTGTTCATATATATATAAAAAAATCCCTCCCCTAAAATGAAAACCAAACAAACAAAAACCCTAAAAGTGTATACCTGCCTTCTGACTTCACAGCAAATCAGAAATTGCATAGGATATACTTTGTGCAAGGCCCAGAGCCTTTTAAGTGTCTGGAATAACTCTTAATCTTGCTCACAGTCCAGGTATATCAGATATCATCAAATTTGTGTTTTAAGTAGTCTTTCATAACCTTGGCAATTGGTAGTTCATCAAGCAGCTTCAGGTTTTGAAGGCCTATACACTGTCGAATTTTAATTCGGCACAGGTCCTGCAGGGTTCTGGGTTGTCCTAAAATGACAAAAAAAGAAAATGTTACAAAGCTACAGAGCACAGCATTGCAGAGGGAGAGGCTTTGGTGTCAGGGAAGTGTGGTTTTCCAGGGAAGAACCTGCTGTGGACCTCACAGGCAAAGGGCTGGAACGATGGACTGACCCAAACCCAAGAGTCATCAGTACCTCCATGTGGTGTCTCATCCACTGGTCTCTTCCAAAACCTTTTACAAGATGGTAGCACTACGATCTGAGTAGAGAATGACCCTGTCAGGCACATGATTAGGATGCTTCATGCTTAGATCATGGCACTGTTTTGACAAGTGCTGTGGAAGCTCCGGGAGGTAAGACCTACCTAGAGGCTACCAGTACCTGGAACGGGGCATTGGGAGTTCATTATCCCTGGATTATGTCCTGTCTTGTTCTCTCTTCTCTATCTACTGTGACAGGAACAGCCTCCGTTGCCATGACTTCCTGCCCAAACATGTGAGAGCTGTCAACTGTGGACACAGCCCTCTGAAACTGTGGTCCAAAAGAATCTCTCTTCAAACCGGGGGTGGGGGAGGTGGGGGGTGGGAGGGATGGGGGGGTGGGGGAGGTGGTGGTGGCGGCGGCGGGGGCAGCAGCGGCGGCGGCGCATGCCTTTAATCTCAGCACTCTGGAGGCAGAGGCAGGTGAATCTCTGTGAGTTGGAGGCCAGCATGGTCTACAGAGTGAGATCCAGGACAGGCACCAAAACAACAAAGAGAAACCCTGTCTCTAAAAACCAAAAGAAGAAAAAGAATCTCTCCTCTTCTATGTCAGGCCTATGTCAGGCAACTGGGTCACTATGGACCGACAAGCAACTGCCAGATAGATGCCTCTATTTCTGTTTACAAATAAAGTCCTCAGGATGAGAGATTTAAGTATACTGGCCGCTGTTGGACAACCAATTGTAGCATAGAATAATTCTAAGGACAGTCTTTCTGATTCAAAGCCTGGGTATTCTTCTACTATAAATTAAGGAACTGTGGGTCTGTCCTGATGAGACTCTAATACGAAGGCGAGCATCTGTGAGGAAATAGTTTCTCTGGGCCTCAGTCTCTCCACAAGAAAAGCATGGGCTGAATGAGATGCTCCCTAAGGTGGACTGTTTCGACTCCAAGGCTGAGATGCTGGAGCCTCGACATAGCACCACCACCTCTATGGGACTCTGCAATGATGTCTGCTTGCCTGGTCACTGTCACCAGGGCAGAGCAGACCCTGGCTAAGGGATGAGGGCTGGGTGGTCCAGCAGCAGCAGGGGAGTTTGAAAGGCAGCTTAAGCTAGTCTGTATCTCTCGCTCACTTCATAATCCACACCCTGATCATTGGTGAGTAACCACTGTTGTCACTGACCAAAACAAAAGCAATAAAATCCAATTCTGTTTCTCTCAACAACTTTGTTTTTATGCCTTAACAATACTGATCATTACTGACCCAAGGAAAACTTCTTTAACAATGCCTCAGTAGGTGTCTGGAGTCACACAGGACTGACTAATAGTATGATAAGGCTATCCCATATCAAATGCCTACAGTTACATGTATAGCAGAAGCTCCTGAATGTATGGAGTCCTTGAATCCTTTTACAAGTGAGGTATACAAAGCATCACTCCATTTTACTGCAGTCTCAGAGTGATTAAGTAACAAGCTTCAAAAGTCAAGGAGACAGCATATTTCAGTGGCTATCAAACACTTAGTCTCAAATCCCATTATGTTTTCAAAAATTACTGAGGATATGAAAGAACTTTTGATGTGGGCAGTATTGATGGTGATAACCACATCAGAAGCTACAACAGAAATTTTATAAATACATGTTAATTCATTTATTACACATTAAAATGAACAAACTTATGATGAAAACTCCATATTCTAAAATGAAACAAAATGGTGAACGGGAAATAGCAAATAGCACTGACTTTCTAGAGGATAGCTGAACTTTCTTGGGCACATTTGCATTCAGTCTGTTGAAACTAAAAACCACACCATGTAGTCTCAGGAGAGAATGAACATGGAGAGGGCAGAGAACACCACGCTGCTGCTATGAGATCACTCCGACCTCACAGCCTCCCTGGGAGGGTCTCAGGCTGCACCTGGATAAGCACTGCTCTTCTGAGTCCTTTATCTCTTGCTTGCACTGTTTGCAGAGTGACAGTGCAAAAGTAACTCACTCTTCCCAAGTGAGAAGAGCTCCACACGACGTAGACCTCCAGGTCTGACGCTGGTGCTCGGCAGTAGAGCACTTCCCCAGGTTCAATTCCCAGCATCCCAAAAGAGTAGGGGAAAGTAAGAGACTGAAGACTTTGCTCTGGAAGGCCTGGGTGAACACACTGCTTTCCAAGAGTACCACACATGCAGTCTCCTAGGAGTCCCAGCATGTGTACGACAGAAGTCTGCAGAAGGATACATGCAAGGAAGTGACCACTCACATACTTGTCTGTCTCTAGACAGTTCATATTTGTCCTCTGTTTTCCAGGTTGATGCAAAAGCAGTCCTTCATCAGAAAAGACAAAGTCAGGTTCTTCGTCACATTTTCAGAGATGCCCCTATCATTAGTACTTAATTGAGTTAGTTCCCCTGACATTTGACCTTTAAGATAACACTCCATTATGTTATTTGTTTGCTCCATGCAGTGTTTCTGGAGCAGCTTGACTAGGGACTCTATTGCAAAATAGCTCACTCACTCAGTGGCTAGTGGGTTAGCGCTGTGGTCACTGGGAGCTCAGCCACCACCGTCCGGGCCTAAACATTCTGGAATGCTTCACTCAGGGAAGTCCTAGACCTAAGTATATTGGAATGCTTTTCTCAGTTTGTTATTTTTCTTTTTTCTTAAGCAACATGCCATGTACAGCACCCTTTAATATTTTGGAAGAATATAGTCCTTTAAAGATTTTGTAGTCATATGTAACTCCCGAGTACAGAATTGCCTTGAATAAGGGCATATTGTAGTGGCTAAAATCAATAGTCCTGGAGGCAGAATCCACAGGCTCCTGGTTCTACCACTCACCACCCACACGATCTAGGCTGAGGTGTTTAGCCTGCTGCCTTAGTTGGCTCCTAACAGCACTCACCTCAAAGGCTTTATAAGAATTAAAATCATTCATAGTGACGTGTTCAGAACAGTACAAAGCAAGCTGGAGACTTAATTCTAAAAACATTAGTTGAGGGATATTTCTGCTCATTTTCAGGAAACTAGAAGGCCATCCTTGGAAGGTGGTTGGGCAAACTGCGGGATGTCACCATAAGACATCGCCCATATGACTTCAAAGGGTTGGAGACAAGACTTGTACTGTGTGGAAGATGCACATCAGGGAGAGGGTCTAACCAGGCCCCTCTCTCACACCAGGAAATGAACAACTCGAATCCCGCCTGCTTGTCAGCATGCAGATTCAAGAGCAGGCTAATAAAGAGCAGAGGACATAAAGGCAGCTCAAGCATTACTGTTATGCACAGACATCTTGGGAATCTTTCTTCAGGGACAGCATCTTGGGACCAGAAGATTACGATTAGAGGATGAGTTTCTATCTCTTGTTAACAGACCACATGAAAGCATTTCCTGAGCACCTACTACACACTTAGCAATGCAGTGTCCAAAGAACAGAGGGACAAAGAAGAGAAGGGGAGCAGAGGGGGAAGGAAGAAAAGGAATGCGGGCAGGGGTCAGCAGAAATGCTTTTCCTACCCACTAGGCATCATGGGAAATGAAGAAGTACTGCTCTACTGTGGGCTTGTAACAGGGAAGCTCCAGGGACAGCTCCTCACAGACTGTAATTTATGGAATTATAAACACTGGAGGATGCAGCAAGAACTACAAGGTGTTCAGACTAATGAACCGCAGTGGCCTTACACAACAGTTCAAAGGGTTAATCTTGCCAGGCTGTGGAGAGGCCTATCATTACTAATAACCAGGTTGGCACAAAATAGGAAATCTGCTTCTGAAGGGCCCAGTTTAGTGTAAATAAAAAGCCTGGGCAAGGGTATAACTTAGAAAATTAACTGTCCCAAAGCACCTCCCCTTGTGACTTTTATGAGGGAGACCTGATTTATTTCTTGGGATAAAGATATCTGGACCTGGGGACTGGAAAGATGGCTCAGCTGTTAAAGAATGTGAATTGGTTTTCTAGAGGACCTGATTCCAGCATGCATGTCGACTATTCACAACCATCTATCACTCCAGTTCCAGAGAATTCAATGCCTTTGGTCTCTGTGGATACCTGTGCTCATGTACATCAACACCCATACATAATTAAAAATAAATCTTTAAAACTTACTCATATTCATAAATGTAGACAAACACTAAACGTTTCAACCAGTCAAAGGCAAACCACAAAGAGACGAGTCCTAGGCTTCTTTGTGGTGGCAGACAGCGACACAGAGGGGGGAGGGGAGGGAGCCCCTCCTCTGGATTGCTTCGGTCTGTCATTGCCTAAAGAACCTCCATCTCCATAAGCATCCATAATGATCTCCTAATCTTTCTGTTTAATTCCAGTTCCTATTTAAAATTCTACCATAAGCACACTTTTTCTTTTAAAGACAGGGTCTCATTATATAGCCCCAGTCAGCCTGGAACTTACTGTATGTACCAGGCTGGTCTACAATTCACAGAGATCCACTTGCCTTTGCCTTTCGAGTGCTGGGATTAAAGGTGTGTACCACATGTCTGGCCAATCATACATTATTCTTTTGCTTTTGCTTCTGAAGTCTTCTCACTAGGGCTAAGTATAAAGTGGGATAAACAACTCTCACTTTATAGGTCCAATGGCAGGTTCTAGCTCCCTTAAAGTAACAATCACAGTATTCACTTACACTTCCAATATACACAGTATCGGCTTTCTGACTTAATAAGTCTGTTGGTTACATTTCTCCTTGGGCAGCTGAGCACTGGTCCTCTGAATGAGATGTCCCCCATAATCCTGAGCATACAAATGCTTGGTCTCCAGTTGGTGGGACTCTTTCGGGTGGCTTAGGAGGAAATCCGTCACTGGAGGCGGGTGTGGAGAGTTTAAAGGCTCCTGCCATTTCTAGTTCGCTCTCTGCCTGTGCTTGTGGCTCCTGCCCCATGCCTTTGCTCTGCCATCATGGACTCTAGCCTCTGGAACCATAGCCCAAATAAATTCCTTCTTCTATAAATTGCTTGGTCATGGTCTTTTATCATTGTGACAGACAAGTCACAAAGTCAAGCAAAAATTATACATGATTTACTCACAAATGTCAAGACATTTATAGATGCCAACATTAAAAGTAGGGACTATAAAAACACTACAAGAAGGTACAGAATAAGATACTTTCTAGTTAGTTAGAATAAACCGATTTATTAAAAAGACATTTGCTATGTCAAAGAACTTAAAAAATCTAAATGACAACTCTGTACTGTTGTTTTCTGAAAACAGTTTTTAATAAGTTAGAAATAAAACCCCCTGTAAGAGTCTAATGTCAATGGTCTGGCAAAAAAACTCCAATTGATAAGGAAAAAATTTAAAATCCTTGGTTAAAATGTGTTGCATGGATTTCTTCACAGCGAGAGCCCACTGTATAATAGGTCACCCCACAAAGTAACGATGGAGGCACTGGGAAGGGGCATAGTAGGCCAGGGCTGTGGACACCCCCACCATTTTGGGGGTAAATCAGCTCACATACCTACCCTGTGCTGGATTTAGCTGAGAAAACCATGACCTGTTTCACTTCCTTAAAATTTAGAAAAACAGAAGAGCCTGTATTTTTTAAAGGTTTGTTGCTTGTATATGTTGGTGGTGCCAGGGATTGAGCCCAGGGCCTTACACACACTAAACATGCACTCCAATGCAGGACCACTGAACCACACACCCCCTCCACACACACACACACCCTCAGGTTTTTATTTTTTCCCTTTCTTTTTTTTTTTTTAACTTTTAGTTTCAAATCTTATTTCTGTAAACATAGTACTTTTGTTTTTTTGTTTTTTAAGTAACATAGTACTTGACCATTACTGAAATCTAAACAAAAACATATTTCTGGTTCCTTCGATATTTATAAAATAGTATTTTTAAACATCTGTGATTACTGTTCCAGCAAGCAAATATCTTAAGTACTTGACAGATTAAGTCTCCTGTGAAACAGTTTACACAACTCAATTCCCAGCCACTTCAACTTTTCCTTTTAGCATTATGAGCTATTCACTTCCTTAAAACACATGAATCAATATCCACCCCAGGCCTACTTTTATATAGCCCTGAAAGCATACTGATTGGTGATTCTAGTCTTTGAATGATGTTTCTGGAGCACAGGGTACTGCCTTAGCTCAGATATCTGATGATATTAAACATAAACTCAATAAACTCAACCAACCTAAGAACAGTCTAGACCAGAGTCAGAAGAATAAAAGATGTTGTACGTAAGTGTGCTGGGAGCAGCCCACACCAGCAAGGTGGATGGTGTATTTACTTGAGGACCTGGCATTTCTGACATGCTCTATGCATGACCAGTCTCTACAAACTGCCCCTAGGATCCAAAGAACTAAACCCCCCAACTGATAGGAACCATTTGTCCCAAATCAGCAAAGCCACAATTTTCTAAACAACGCCCAGGAGTAAGGGACCTCTCTAGATCCTGAGCCATAAACAGGTGAGCAGGAGGCAAGCTCTCAGCTTACCCACAGATTTTTAACTTCAACCAAAAATACATTAAGGATTCTTCACATTCTAAAACACCAGGCTGATAAGATGTCCCTAACAAACCCTGAATGTAGGGTTGGAAATACAGCTTGTGCAGAATGATTACCTAGTATGCCCATGGCCCTGGCTTTGATCCTTAGCACTGAAAATATGAAAACTACACATTGCTTGGTTTCCACTTCTTAGCTGAAGGATGCCTCTGCACCTTTAAAACAGGAGACTCTCAAAGAATTCTTGCTTATGTGGATTATCTTTGTCTATATTTACCATATTTGGAAA
>CABHPQ010140127.1:0-40247 GCA_902168405.1 Peromyscus aztecus | reverse complement strand
ATTTCCTGGCGTCTATTCTTCCTGGGAGACTTTGCTTCTTCTTGTTCTAGAGCTTTCAGGTGTGCAGTTAAGTCACTAGTGTGAGATTTCTCCAACTTCTTTATGTGAGCATTTAGTGCTATGAATTTCCCTCTTAGCACTGCTTTCATAGTGTCCCATAGGTTTGGGTATGTGGTGTCTTCATTTTCGTTGATCTCTAGGAAGTCTTTAATTTCTTTCTTTATTTCTTCCGTAACCCATTGGTGATTCAGTTGAGCATTATTTAGTTTCCATGAGATTGTAGGTTTTCTGTGATTTTTGTTGTTGTTGAAATCTAACTTTAAACCTTGGTGGTCTGATAGAACACAGGAGGCTATTCCAATTGTTTTGTATCTGTTGAGATTTGCTTTGTGCCCAAGTATGTGGTCGATTTTGGAGAAGGTTCCATGGGGTGCTGAGAAGAAGGTATATTCTTTTTTGTTAGGATGGAATGTTCTGTAGATATCAATTAAGTTCATTTGGGTCATGACATCAGTTAAGTCCTTTATTTCTTTGTTAAGTTTCCATTTAGGAGATCTGTCCAGTGGTGAAAGTGGGGTGTTGAAGTCTCCCACTATTAATGTGTGGGGTTTTATATGTGGTTTAAGCTTTAGTAATGCTTCTTTTACATATGTGGGTGTCCTTGTGTTTGGGGCATAAATGTTCAGAATTGAAACTTCCTCTTGGTGGATCTTTCCTGTGATGAATATGTAATGCCCTTCTTGATCTCTTTTGATTGACTTTAGTTTGAAGTCTATTTTGTTGGATATCAGGATGGCTACACCCGCTTGTTTCTTAAGTCTGTTTGATTGGAAAGTCTTTTCCCAGCCTTTTATTCTTAGGTAGTGTCTGTCTTTGTATTTAAGGTGTGTTTCTTGTATGCAACAGAAAGATGGTCCTGCTTTCGTATCCATTCTGTAAGTCTGTGTCTTTTTATAGGCGAATTAAGTCCATTGATATTAAGAGATATTAATGACCAGTGATTGTTCATTCCTGTTATTTTTGGTGGTAGTGTGTCTGTACTTCTTATCTTTGGGGTTTACTGCTATGGGGTTATCTATTGCCTGTGTTTTCGAGGGTGTATCTGACTTCTTTGGGCTGGAATTTTCCTTCTAGTGCTTTCTGTAGGGCTGGGTTTGTGGATAAGTATTGTTTAAATCTGGCTTTGTCTTGGAATGTCTTGTTCACTCCGTTTATGATGATTGAAAGTTTTGCTGGGTATATTAATCTAGGCTGGCATCCATGGTCTCTTAGTGTCTGCATTACATCTGTCCATGTTCTTCTGGCTTTCAAAGTCTCCATTGAGAAATCGGGTGTTATTCTGATGGGTTTTCCTTTATAGGTCACTTGGCCTTTTTCCTTTGCTGCTCTTAATATTCTTTCTTTATTCTGTATGTTTAGTTGTTTAATTATTATGTTGCGAGGGGACTTTTTTGGGGGGTCTAGTCTGTTTGGTGTTCTATAGGCTTCTTTGTATCTTCATTGGCATTTCCTTCTTTAAGTTGGGAAAGTTTTCTTCTATGATCTTGTTGAATATATTTTCTGCGCCTTTAAGTTGGTATTCTTCTCCTTCTTCTATCCCTATTATTCGCAGGTTTGGTCTTTTCATGGTGTCCCAGATTTCTTGGACATTTTGGGTCATGACTTTGTTGGCTTTAGTGTTTTCTTTGACTGATGAATCTATTTCTTCTATCGTATCTTCAACGCCAGAGATCCTCTCTTCCATCTCTTGTATTCTGTTGGTTATACTTGCATCTGAAGTTCTTGATCATTTACTTAGATTTTCTATTTCCTGCATTCCCTCTGTTTGTGTCTTCTTCATTTTTTCTATTTCCCTTTGCAGGTCTTGGATCTGTTTCATTGTTTTTTCATTTCTTTCTTTCAGTGCTTTATTGTTTTCTTTCAGGACTTTATTGTTTTCTTCTAGTTTAATTGTCCTTTCCTCTAGGATTTTAACGCGTTCTTGCCAATTTTTTGTCTGTTCTTCTATATAGGCCTCTACCTTCTTCATGATGTTATTCATAAGGCTGTTTTCTTCTGTTTCTTCCAATTTTTGATGATCAGCTCTAGATGTTGGAGGAGGGCTAGGTTCTGGTGATGTTGTATTGCTCTTCATTTTGTTGTATGTACTTCTGCCTTGACGTCTGCCCATCTCCTGTGTTCGATCTTGGTCTTATCAGCACCCTTCGTGGAGAGAGAGCTGACAGATTCGGGAAGTCTCTCTCTTTTGTCCAGATGGGACTCTCTTGTCCAAATGGGAAGTCCGAGGCAGGTTGGGAGCTCTTGTCCAGATGGGAAGGCCGAAGCAGGATGGGAGCTATTGTCCAGATGTGAAGTCCGAGGCAAGATGGCAGCTCTTGTCCAGAAAAGAAGTCTCTTGTCCAGAAGGGAAGTCCGGGGCAGGATGGGAGCTGGGGGCCAGTCTCTAAGTCTCAGGAAGTGTCGGGGGTCTCCGGGGATGATGGACTTGGGGGCAGGGCTTGGAGACTGCAGGGGATCTTGGAGCAGGGGGGCCTTCCGGGTAGGGGTGGGGTGTAGAAGGAAGCCTGTCCCTGGCCAGAAGTTGGGGCCAAGGTGGGCAGGTCTTCCCAGGGGTGGCTGGTGCCCAGGGACGGGATCTAGGGTGCACGGCGGGCACTCACCTTTGTCCAGAAGGGAAGTCCGGGGCAGGATGGGAGCTGGGGGCTGGTCTCTAAGTCTCAGGAAGTGGCGGGGGTCTCTGGGGATGATGGACTTGGGGGCAGGGCTTGGAGACTGCAGGGGATCTTAGAGCAGGGGGGCCTTCCCGGTAGGGGTGGGGTGTAGAAGGAAGCCTGCCCCCGGCCAGAAGTTGGGGCCAAGGTGGGCAGGTCTTCCCAGGGGTGGCTGGTGCCCAGGGACGTGATCTAGGGTGCCCGCGGGCACTCACCTTCGTCCAGAAGGGAAGTCCCCAACATCCCACTCTTACCAATGGACAGGTCTGCAAGACAGAAAGTTGACAGAGAAACAAGGAAACTAACAGATGTTATGGCTCAAATGGACTTAGTAGACATCTACAGAGCATTTCACCCAAACACACACACACACACACACACACACACACAAAATACCTTCTTCTCAGCACCTCATAGAACCTTCTCTAAAACTGATCACATACTCAGGCACAAAGAAAATCTCATCAGATAAAAAAATTTGGAATAACCTCCTGTATTTTATCCGACCACCGTGGCTTAAAGTTTGAGTTCAACAACAACAAAAATTATAGAAATCCTACAATTTTATGGAAACTGAATAATGCTCAACTGAATTACCACTGGGTCAAGGAAGAAATAAAGAGGAAAATTAAAAACTTCCTAGAGTTCAATGAAAATGAATCCACAACATACCCACACTTATGGGACACTATGAAAGCAGTGCTAAGAGGAAAGTTTGTAGCACTAAGTGCCTACATAAAGATTTGGAGAAATCTCATACAAGCAACTTAACAGCAAATCTGAAAGCTCTAGAACAAAAAGAAGGAAACTTACCCAGGAAAAGTAGATGGCAGGAAATAATTAAACTCAGGACTGAAATCAATAAAATTGAAACAAAGAGAATAATACAAAGAATCAATGAAACAAAGAGTTGGTCCTTTGAGAAAATAAAAAAAGACAGACAAACCCTTATCCAACAAACTAACCAAAAGACAGAGAGAGAATATCCAGATGAACAAAATCAGAAACAAAATGGGGAATATAACAACAGACTCTGAGGAAATACAGAGAATTATCAGGTCATACTTAAAAAAACTATACTGCACAAAATTAGAAAATCTAAAAGAAATGGACAATTTTCTCACTAGGTACCATTTAGCAAAATTAAATCAAGATCAGATAAACAATTTAAATAGACCTATAACACCTAAGGAAATAGAAACAGTCATTAAAAGTCTCCTAACCAAAAATAGCCCAGGACCAGATGGTTTCAGCACAGAATTCTATCAGAATTTCAAAGAAGAGCTAATACCAGTACTTCTCAAATTGTTCCACACAATAGAAACAGAAGGAATATTGCCAAATATTGAGGTCACAGTTATCCTGATACACAAACCAAACAAAGGTGCAGCAAAGAAAGAGAATTGCAGATCAATTTCCCTCTTGAACATTCAATAAAATACTGGTAAATGGAATCCAAGAACACATTAAAAAATCATCCCTCATGATCAAGTAAGTTGGC
Organism: Peromyscus aztecus; assembly: GCA_902168405.1. NCBI lineage: Eukaryota > Metazoa > Chordata > Mammalia > Rodentia > Cricetidae > Peromyscus > Peromyscus aztecus. The sequence goes on along the minus strand of CABHPQ010140127.1, from coordinate 36,035 downwards.
TACATCCCAGAGATGTGTGGTTGGTTCAATATATGATAGTCTGTCAAAATAATACATCATATAAACCAACTGAAAGAAAAAAATACACACACAATCTCCTCATTAGATGCTGAAAAAGCCTTTGAGAAAATCCAACACTTCTTCATGATAAAGGTTCTGGAGAGAACAGGGATACAAGGAACATAACTAAACATTGTAAAGGCAATATACAGCAAGCTGACAGCCAACATCATACTAAATGGAGAAAACTCAAAGTGATTCTGCTAAAAATGAGGACAAGAGAAGACTCTCCACTCTCTCCATATCTATTCAAAATAGTACTCCAGGTTCTAGCTAGAGCAATAAGACAACAAAAGGAGACCAAGGGGATGCAAATTGGAAAGGAAGAAGTCAAACTTTCACTATTTGCAGATGATATGATAGTATACATAAGTGACTCCGAAAATTGCACCAGGGAAACTCCTGCAGCTGATAAACACCTTTAGTAAAGTGGCTGGATACAAGATATACTAAAAAAAAGTCAGTAGCCCTCTTATATACAAATGATAAATTGGCTGACAAAGAAATCATAGAAACATCACCCTTGACGATAGCCACAAATGACATAAAATATCTTGGAGTAATGCTAACTAAACAAGCAAAAGACCTCTATGACAAGAATTTTAAGTCTTTGAAGAAAGAAAATGGAAATGAGATCAGAAAATAGAAAGATCTCCCATGCTCATGGATCAGTAGGATTAATATAGTAAAAATTGCAATCTTATCAAAAGCAATCTACAGATTCAATGCAATCTCCATCAAAATCTCAACACAATTCTTCACAGACCTCAAAAGAACAATACTCAACTTCATATGGAAAAACAAACAAACAAAAAATGGGATAATTAAAACAATCCTGTACAATAAAGCATCCTCTGGAGATATCACCATCCCTGACTTCAAGCTCTACTATAGAGCTATACTAAAAACAGTTTGGCATTGGCATTATAACAGACATGTGCATTAATGGAATTGAATTGAATCTAAGAAACATGACATAAATCTACACACCTATGAACACCTGATTTTTTACAAAGAAGCCAAAAATATACAACTGAAAAAATAAAACATCATCAACAAATGGTGCTGGCATAACTGGATGGCAGCATATAGAAGAATGCAAATAGATCCATATCTATTTCCATGCACAAAACTCAAGTCCAAGTAGATTAAAGACCTCAACATAAACCTACTTACACTGAAGCTGATAGAAGAGAAAGTGGGAAATAGCCTTGAACACATTGGCACAGTAGACTACTTCCTGAATATAACACCAGTAGCACAAATAGTGAGATAGACAATTAATAAATGGGACCTCCTAAAACCAAAAAGCTTCTGTAAGGCAAAGGACACAGTCAATAAGACAAAATGGCAGCCTACAGAATGGGAAAAGATCTTCACCAACCCCACATCTGACAGAGGACTGATATCCAAAATACATAAAGAACTCAAGAAACTATACATTAAAATACCAAATAATCCCATTAAAAAATGAGGTACAGATTTAAACAAAGAATTCTCAACAAAAGAATCTCGATGGCCAAGATATACTTACAGAAGTGTTCAACATCCTTAGGTATCAGGGAAATGCAAATCAAAACGACTCTGAGATACCATCTTACACCTATCAGAATGGCCAAGATCAAAAAATGCTAATGACAGCCTGTGTTGGAGAGGGTGTAGAGTAAGGGGCACACTCCTCCACTGCTGGTGGGAGTGCAAACTTGTACAGCCACTTTAGAAATCAGTATGGCAGTTTCTCAGAAATTGGGAATCAATCTACCTCAAGACCTAGCAATATCACTTTTGGGCATATACCCAAAGGATGTTCAACCATACCTACCACAAGGACACTTCCTCAACTACGTTCATGGCTGCATTATTCACCAGAATCTGGACACAACCTAGTTACCCATCATTTGAAGAATGGATAAAGAAAATGTGGCATATCTACACAAAGGAGCATTATTCAGAGGAAAAAAACAATGACATCATGAAATTTGTAGGCAAGTGGATGGAACTAGAAAAAAATCATCCTGAGTGATGTAACCCAGACCCAGAAAGACAAACACAGTATGTACTCACTAATAAGTGGATATTATATGTAAAGCAAAGGATAACCAGACTACAATCCTCAGCCCCAGAGAAGCTAGGTAACGAGGAGGACCCTAAGAGGGACACATGGATCTCCCTGGGAAGAGGAAATGGATGAGATGTCCTGGGTAAACTGGGGACAGAAGGGGGCAAGTAAAGGGGAGAGGGTCAGGGGATGGGAGCATGAGGGATCTTGATGGTTGAGTTGGGAGTGGGACAGAGGAGGAGAGTAATAAAAGAGATGTCTTGAGAGAGGGGGGTCATTATGGGGGATAGGGAGAAACCTGATCCAGTGAAACTCCCAGGAAACCACAAGGGTGACCCCAGCTAAGACTCCTAGCAATAGTGGAGAGGATGCCTGGATTGGCCTTCCCCTGTAATCAGATTGGTGACTACTCTAATTGCCTTCCTCCAGTACCTGATGGAAGCAGAAGCAGAGATCCACAGCCAACACTGGGCCGAGCTCTGGAGTCCAGTTGACGAGAGGATGGAGGGATTATATGAGTAAGGGGATATCAAGATCATGACTGGAAAATCTACAGAGAAAGTTGACCTGAGCTTGTGGGAGCTCACAGACTCTAGATAGACAGCTCGGGAGCTGGCATGGGACTGACCTAGGCCTTCTGCATCTGGGTGACAGTTGTGTAGGTTGGTCTTTTATGGGGCCTTTAGTAGCAGGAGCCCTGTCTTTGGTGCATGAGCTGACTCTTTGGAACTTATTCCCTATGGTGGGATGCCTTGTTCAGCCTTGGTGCAGGGGGGAGGAGCTTGGTAATTCTGCAGCTTGATATGCCTTGCTTTGTGGATTCCCAAGGGAGACCTTACCCAGTCTGAATGGAGAAGGAGGAAAAGTGATGGTGGTATAGAAGGAAGGTGGGGCAAGGGAACAGGAGGAGAGGAGGGAGGGGAAATTGTGGTTGGTATGTAAAATAAAACAAAGAAAAAATTGGCATATATATAATGATTTTAATTAATGTTTCCATTTATTTAAATTTAAAATATACTAAACAGAAATTCACTTTTTATATTTAAAATACAACCAAATATTTTTAATTACTAATCTCCTACTTTAGGTTTTCTTTTTGATAAGTGATCACATATTAAATATTTGATAGCATTGAAGCTACATGTTACATTGATTTTATATTACTTTTCATTTGAATTTTATATTTCATTAAGAAATGTTACAAGGCAATTTTATCATGGCCAAAATAATCCAGTCATGTCCAGCTAGCTCTTGTTCTTCCAGCTTCACACACATCTTGTTTGAAAAACAAAATCAATAGTCTTATTGTAGAAAAAACTGATTTAACCATTCTGCCTGTAACAGTTACTTTTTTGTTGCTGTGATACAAGAGAAAGCAGCATAAATAAAAACAGATTTATTTTCACTCACAGTTTCAGTTATTTTACTTCATAGTCTGTAGCTCCATTGACTGGGGATCTGGTAAGGCAGAGCATGATGGCAGAGGAAGTGGGTGAAGACTGTTCACTTCATAGTGGACAAAAGTAGAGAGAATAAATATGGGAAATAGACATGGCAAGATATTGTCCAGTGACTCCTTTCCTGTATCAGGGATCAATTTCTTGCTTTTGACCCCTTTCAAAACTGTTGTTGTATTCTGAATCTATTAAATGATTCATCTACTTTTTAGATCAGAGCCCATGATCTACTTATCTTTAGAAATGCTCTCAGACACACCAAAAAGAGGACTTTATTACATCCACTCAAGTTGATAATGAAGATTAACTGAACTGTCACACTAGCTCCTACTTGGACCCCAGAAATGGACATATAAAATGAATTTGTGGTATTTTTTAATAATTGGCCCAAATTAAAATAGGATAGTTTACATTTACTTCAAATTTTGTTTCTGTGTTTTGCTTAATGACATCAGAATGTAGAACATATTCTGTAAGTTTACTACATTGATGAATAATTTTAAACATATAGAAATATGATAAATGTGGGTCAATGTTTTCACACATGTATTAGTATTGATTAATGCTATAGAGAAACTTGAAGCTAGGAAGTTCAATAAATAAAATTGACATTGGAGAAGAGAAAATTCATATGACAAGCAAGCAAGCATGAAAAAGAAGAGGAGCGCAATCAATACTCTAGGAGTAAAATGATAGGATACTTTATTCATACAGTGAAGAGAACATGCTGTGAAAAAAAATTGCTCAGAGGAAATTCCAACAATTCAAAATAATTCTTAAAGCTTGGAACACACAGCTCTAAATGGTGCATCTTTTTAAAATCCCACACTCAGAGGTCAGATACCCTATAAAAGAGGAGGTAGAAAGAGTGTCAGAGCCAGAGATGATAAGGGAAACGAGGAGAACAAGGCTGTCTAAATCAACATGAAAAAACTTCATGGGAACTCACCAAGACTGAAACAGCATGCACAGGGGCTGTGTGGGTCTGCACCGAGTTCGCTGCATATATGTTATAGCTCTGCATTTAGTACCATTGTAGGGCTCCTGAGTGTGTGAAGGAATGGGTCTCTGGATTCCTGTGCATTCTCTTGGGCTCTCTTCCTTTTGTTGATTTGCCTTGTTCAATTTTTGTGTGATGATTGTTGTTTAAATAAAATACTTAATAAAATATTATATTTTGTTATTTTTTTAAAAAGTAATCTGTATCAGAATACTGCTAGATAAAATCTTTCTGATTACTCTATAAAAATAATAAAGAAAAGATAAAAGATAAAATAGCTAATAATCTCAAAAGGGGAAGTTTCTTCCAAGCCTGATTTCACTGAAGCAGTAGACTGTATTGTTGTTTGATTCTTTAAAATTATTTATTTAAACAGATTACTCAGGACTCTCTGACAGCAAAGATACTATGGGACCTTTGCCTCCAACAGTATCTGTTAAGGTCCCTATTTTTTGAACTAACCTGGACTCATAGGACTCACAGAGACTGAACCAACAACCAGGGAGACTGTATGGGACTGACCTAGGCCCTCTGCATATATGTTACAGTTGTGTAGCTTGGTCTTCTTGTGGGACTCCTAAAGTGGGAACAGGGACTGTTTTGCTGGCTTTTGAGACCTGAATTTTCATACTGGGTTGCCGTGCTCAACCTTACTACAAGGGGATGTGCCTAGTCTTCCTGCAACTTGATATGCCATACTCTGTTGATAGCCATGGGAGGCCTGCCCTTTTCTGAACAGAACTGGAGGAGGAGAAGATGGGGGCAGGCACAGAGGGCAGCCAGGGATGGGACTAGGAGGAGAGGAGGAAGGAGAAACTGGTAGGGATGTAAAATAAATAAATAAATAAATAAATAAATAAATAAATAAATAAATAAATGAATAAATAAATAAATCCCCCAGAGGACAAGGTTTTCAACACTGGAGGATGTTCGGATAGTTTTCATTGAAACCATAACAGCTTGTACATGCATCTCACATCAAATTACTGTGCCTAACAGGGTCAAATATTCTGCCTAGTGTGATTAGTACCCCATAGTGCATCTGGTGATGTCGATTCTATGCACACATAATGAAGAACAATATGTTTTCACAGACATGTTCTATATTGTTTAAGGAATAGTGCCCCACACAAAACATCTAAAAACAGAAGAGTAGAACTGAGTTTACTATACTAACTGAAACAAAGAAACAAACACAATGCTAATGAGAAATATGCCTATACACAGAATTTTAGAAATTTTCCGAATTCATGGCTAATTTAAACAAGCAAAACAAATATACATATATCTTGATGAAACTTTGGGTACCAATTATAGAGGTAAATTGCAGACAGATAAGAGTATTCATTTTTCATCACAATTCTAAGCAACTATATTGGACTATGAAAAACTATGGAAAGCAATTTTAAATTGTATCTATGTATCCAAATATGAATGTAATACATGGTTTATAGGCAAGAGAAAAGAAAATTACTGTTATTCACCTCAAAATTATTCCATGATCAACTCCAATAAAACAAACAAGATCAGAGAAGGAAAGTATAAAGTAACCAAATAGTGCTAAGAACTGAGTTATAAATTAAATTCCAAAATGAGTCATAAAGAACACACTACAGCCGGGCGGTGGTGGTGCACGCCTTTAATCCCAGCACTCGGGAGGCAGAGCCAGGCGGATCTCTGTGAATTCGAGGCCAGCCTGGGCTACCAAGTGAGTCCCAGGAAAGCCGTAAAGCTACACAGAGAAACCCTGTCTCGAAAAACCAAAAAAAAAAAAAAAAAAAAAAAAAAGAACACACTACATGATGATTTTCAGAATCTGTGTTGAGCAAGTTACCAAGAACTGGTGGATCATTTTTGTTGACTCTATTTGATTCAAAGAGGACTGGCTCCTTCCAATGTAACCTGATAGAACACAATAGAATTGCCAACCAAAGTAGATCTATTTTTTCCTGAAATTTCTACAGACTCTTCCATTTTCCATGACAAGAGATGATCAGAATTCAATTCCAGGTTCCAGCAGTATGAGGTACAAGTTTCCAGGTTTTGCTTAAAAGGTTCTTTAACTTAGGTTCCAGAACATGTGTGTATGTAGGAGCTTTAGTCATTACTATTAGTGCTTTATTGCTTCCACTGGGAGTAAGCTAGAAGTTCTTTCAACTTCCACTAGTTGAGTATTGCTAATATGTAGAGTAGAGGAGAGTGTGGTGGGAGGGATAACTACAATAAGAGTGTGTGAGAAATCTCTAAACAAAACCAAAATAATATCATCTGGAAACCCACTATTTTATAAACATAAACATATATAAATATGTATGTGCACATGCATGTATGTGTAACAATAATAATCAAGAAAAGCAGGCTATCAACTTGAAAGTAGGGGACATGGGAAAGGTTGGAGGGAGGGTAAGTGAGTGGAGTAGATAAAGGGAGACTTATTTAATTCTGTAATTTCAATTGAAAACATATAAAAATATTTAGTGAAAAATTAACTTTGAAAGTTTTATTCCACTAAAGCATTATCTTCCTGTGACTATTCCTCTTTCTTACCCTCTAGCACAGCAAATTTACAATCAAAGGAAAATATGGAATACATATATAAAAAGAGAACTAGCACTGTAAGCTAAATATGGAAAGGGGTAAGAAGGTGTTTCAGATTATTCTGCAGAGATGGGTGCTTATGATTCTTCTTTTATCTCAATACTGTTCTTAATGGTTTGTCATATTAGAAAAGTGTTGACATATTATTCACTTCACACTACTACTTCTATCCTGGGAATACTTACAGCAGATGTTTTCATGAGTCAAAAATGGACAGCACTGACCTGTCTCTGTATTAGTAAGTTTTACAACTTCTGTATTTTTTTTTGTCTTCATTAGATGACCATAACTTTTCCTGTTGTTTCAAATAAGGCCTTTGTCACGATACACTACAGCTTCAACAGAAGCCAGGGAAATCTTCTATGTCAAATTGAAAGCATTTACTTTATGTTCATCATTAGTGTTCCCTGTGGTATATTCAATAAAACCAGCCAAGCAACAAAATTTTAAAAAATCCTCTAAAATAGAGAAAGAAAACTGCTACAAACAAACCATTTGTTGGTACATATTTCTTCTAAAAATTATGTACATGAAATGAATGGAAAATAGGTAATTGTAATATGTCTCAATATTTATGGATAAACCCAAATCTTGGGGAATATATTGGAGATTTTTTTAATTTATGGAAGGATGGATTTCAGCTTCTTTTCATTATATATCATTTAATATATCATATTTTAGTGGATCCACTCCAGATTTAGTAAGATATATTTCATCTCTTCATTATCTGATTATCACTGTATGCAAATTAGCATTTTTATTCTATGTAGTATACACAAATACATGAACTACGATGACATTATATTATTTTTTTATTTCCATCATTAGTAGAACTAATATACAGTTATATAGAATAACCATATAGAATTATTACTTTTATTAACATGAAATTAATTACTATGTCATATCATAGATCAACCTTAAAAATAAACCATGGGTTTTACTGTGTTATCCATACCACAATGCACATAAATTAATTTTAATAAGTAAGCACAGCTCCTAGTTTATAAGCCTGATATATTGGATTTTGATGTACCAAACCAAACAATTTGATGAACCATTCTATAAGAAGAGAATGTCTAATTTAAAATGGATGAGTGCGGGTGAATAGAGAAATAAGTACATTTGAGAGAGTGACCTCTGCTGGACACCTTTGGAGACACCCCTGCTCATCTCAGAACCATCAAACTGCAAGCTAATCCACTCCACAATTTGATGAGTTCTTAAAAATGTACTGACACCATCTCAGTGCTTTTCTGTATCAACTATTAATGTGGAATAAATGAACTCCATACATAGATCCAAGTGATAAGGATTTATTATTTCTCAAAATCTGTGGATTACTGACTGTCGAGCTAGGTGGGAATTCTGATGATACTTTCAACATTATCTCAATTTGGACTCCTCTTGAGATCCAGATCCTTATGATCTCTGTTAAAATAATTCTTTCTCCTTTAACTAATTAAATAAATAAAATGTGGTCACATTGAAATAAGGTGGGTCTTAAACCATTTGATTGGTAGATTATAGTAAGATTGCCGCATGGTGACACAGAGCTCCGAACCTGGAGTAACATAGCCTCTGGCCAAAGGTGACTGCTGAATCACAGAAGTTTTCTCTTAATGATGCTGTGGGATATTTCTGCTGACATTTCACTTTTATACTTTAATTTCTAGAAGTGTGGAGCAAGCCATTTACTTTGGAGTTTCTTTGTCAAAACAGCCTTAGGCAATTAGTACAGTTGCTTTAATAGGTAATGTTGTTGCAAATGCTCTTTTCTTTTTGATAAATGAATTTTCTGAAAATAGAGTGGAAATCTTTGAAGCTCTGATTCCTGACATCAATACTCAGCACCGAGTTTGTGTCTGGCCTTTGTAAGTCAATGGGATCCAGTCTGATCCAATGAATCCTACTGAGAGATCCATAGCAATATTTAATATACTATTCTGTCATTCCTACTTAATATTTGAATTTCACAAGGAATCATGAATGCACTCATTCAAAACACCATTTCTCCAATTATTTGATTGCTAGTGGTGATATCCTTTTTTTAATCCATAACAAAATTTTATCTGACACTTTAATACATTCAGTGTTAGTCAGGCAAGGGCTAGGGAAAAGGCTCAATGGTTAAGAACAATCATTGTTCTTTCAAAGGAACCAGATTTAGTTTCAAGTACTCATATGGTGGCTCACAACCATATGTAACTCCAGTTCTAGCAGACCCAAAGCCCTCTTCTGGCCTCCACAGGCACCAGGCACGCACATGGTTCATGAACATACATGCTGGCAAAACACCAGCACACATAAAAATTATTTTATTTTTTAAAAAAATAATCCTTCTTTAAAAAGGAAGCCTAACAGGGCTATTAGGGACAACACTGATAAGTTTAGGTTGCTAAATCTCAGTAAGTGCATGGAAATTGACCTCAAACATTAGTGATAAGAACCTGCATGTGTTTTACTGAGTATATTAGCATACTGCAGATTAAATATAAATAGTAGAAGGCAGGTTTTTATAACTTAGCTCTCATGTATGCCCAGCCCTGACTCTAATGAGAGATGTTCACTTGAACAATGGCTGTGCCCAAAGGCAAAACTGGATAGAATTCTTCACCAATGAGCTCGTTTCAACAGGACCTCCACAGTAACCTACTAACTTGAAAGCTCCACTCAACGTTTTTGGCCATTGGCAATACGTTCCCAAAGAACATGCATTTGTTGTAATGTAGACACATATTTTTGTCAAAATCCTAGAGAATGATGTATAGAATGGTAAAAATTATCAAGTATTCAGAATAAAAAAACTCTTGTATTTAATGGTATTAAAACACTCATAGAAGCTAAACTAATAATTTAATTAATATTATATAATCCAAGAATCACATTACTTTATTAATTATTGTATATTAATCGTATTCATTAAATTACATTAATTATATTAAATATATTAATTATATTGATAATGAAATAGTAGTATATTTTTAGCAACAAATAAAAAGAATACATGAACACAAGGATATTTAATTGCTTAACTCTACCTGTTACTTTAGTAAAAAGGGAAGAGATACATGGATTTGCAAGCAGCCTCATCTTTTTCCTTAAATGGTTGTACATTCATTTTTACTGAGGCCTTCACTGCCTTTGCTTTCATTAAATTCGACTTCTACAAACAGTAGCATAGTTTATTTAAAGAACTTTAAACATTTTCCCCTCTAATGTCTTGATTTACATATTTATCTGCCATTATTTTTATTGAGCAAGAACTTAAGACGCTATTAAAATAACTATCTGAGATAAGCTAGGCATCATCCAGACACAGAAACCTGTCCAATGCTATCTGAGGCTCAGTGACTCAAATCATCTCTTTTATTAAGCAGGGTAATTGTGTGATGGTGAGCAACAGTGGAGACACTCTCACAGATTTATATAATTTACATAAATAACAAAGATCAATTTCCCCAAAACTGGATACACCCCCTCCCTCTCTTCTTCTTTTTTTTGGCCTCAGTCTAGCCTAAGTGCTGGGATTAGAGAGATGCACCCCTTTCCAATCAAGTAAGCTCTTTCTAATAAGGTAAATTAGAAAATCTTCACAAAAAAACTATGTTTTTAAGACTCAAAATTTTAATTTATCTCTATGTTTGTCTTTGTGCATGGGTATGTGTCCATGAGTGTATGTCCCAGCTAATGGAGGTACTGGAATTACAGGCAATTATGAGCCACCAGATAGTTGTGCCTTGAATGGAATACAGTTCTACTTCAGCCACTCTTGACCAATGAGACACAGCTAGCCCACAGACTAGCCTTTCTGCCTCTCCCAAATAAACACAGATTGCATTTAGGACTCGTTGTTTCAAATTGAGAGATAGTTGTGATAATAAATCACCCAGATGTTCTGTCAGTCTCTCAAAACTTCATTCCCACCATTCCTCAGTGTATCCTTTAGATATAAGGAAAGTGGACATTATCTTTGGTCTAGTCACAAAGATCTCTGAGTAAGACCTACATATTTCAAACATAGTAGACTGACTCCTAATCAGTTCCCTGAAATGTGACTACAGCTATCATTTTTCTGTTTCTGTTTCAACTAAAAAACAACTTGAAGCAGGCAGACCAAAAATGTTTCTTGTTTTCTAACTGCCTTAACACACATTCTGCCTGAAAATGTGATAAAGTTAGAATTATTCAGGTTCCAGAAAAAAATCAACATATACATTTCTAGAAATCCAGGACATGGCCTTTTTCATATTGATTTAGGTGGCACAGGATCATTATTGGTGATTAAAGTATTCAAGTCTACATGCAGTTACTCTAAATTTTCTTAGAGCTTCTCAAAAATTATTTAGCTTTTCTAGCAATATAGCACATGAGATTGAGGAATCACAGATGCCAACGTTCCCAGCGTTGACGGCCCTGGGTAATGCACACTATGCATTGATGGGAGTAATTTGCCTTCTTTTGTTTCTGTAGTCTCAATGGTATTATAACTGCTTAAGATCAAATTTATGAAATATTCTTATACTCAATGGCATTCTGTGTAATGATGCCAAATTGAAGGGAACTGTTACATATCCATTGTCATACAGGCACAGAACATTTAGAAATAAGTCTTTAGCTATTTCCTTTACCTGTGTTCACTTGTGTATTTACATATTATGTATTACTTTTAAAATTTTAAGCACAGCAATTTACTGCAACATACAAAAACTGAATTGGAATTGACTTCTTCTTGTCCTAGAAATAATGGCTATAAGAAAGACTATCATTAAAACTAATTTGCAGTAATGTGGCTCTTTGATGCCATAAATGCATAAAATACATTAAAGAAAGTTAATTGAATTTTTAAGGACTCCTCACAATACTTAGATCAGATATTTTTCATATTGAGTACACAAGGAACATCTGAGCTAGAAAATAATTGAGGTGAAGCATAGTAATATAGATCTCATAGATTTAAAGGGTGTGTTTTCTTCAAGAGTAAAGACCATTTTGAAAAGCAAGTACTCAATAAGAATACTTACAAATCCTTTCAAACTGAGTACTATAAAGTTTCAAAGACATTTGGACCTCCAAGGAAAGAAAACACAAGGAAGTGTATGCTGTAGGCAAATCTCTGCAGCCTGAGTGTCCATGGTTTGTAATGGTAATATTCTTTTACCTGGTTCTTTAAACAAAGTATCCCTGTGTAAGAAAGGTTGGGCTTAAACTCACAGATGCCCATGTCTGCCTTCTGAGTGTCAGGATTAAAGGCATGCATCACTATGCATGGCTTTGTTATCTTTTTAAACTCTTTTAACTGTCTTTCCCTTTCATTTTGAAATATGTAAAGTATAATATCCTGAACACCTGAATCATTGAAAATAAACAGCAAGCCTGGATTAAAACATTAGTACAAGTGACAGCAGCTCAATCATTATAAAAGCCTTTTTTGTGTGTTTTATTTAATTTATGTGCATTTGTGTATCTGTATGTGGGTATTTATGTATTAGTTTGACTGCCATGGAGGCTAGCAGCATCATACCCTCCAGAGCTTGGGTTACAGGCAGCACCATCTGAGATGGGTGCTGGGAACTGAATTTGGGTTCTCTGAAAGAGAAATGCATGGCATATCTCCAGGTCACAATATTTGTTGTTAATTTATCTGAGCTGAATCTGCTTGAGATATGAAGTGAAAATGAAATGGGCTGTCATATAAATGAGTTTACTCAGTATGTGGTTTGAGCGCCATATGTCTCAGAAAGTTGATGCCCTTGAAATTCCATTTTGGACATGAAGGCTAAGGAAGTAAAAGAAAACAAATTATACTTCATATTTGGATAATGTACGTTGCCTCCCAGAAGTTGAAGATACCATGAATTTCACACACAGTACTTAGAGGACTACAGCTGGATGTGATCCAAACGTCTCTCCCAGAAAGTGCTTTGGCTATAGCAGCTGCCAAGTGAGGACAGCAATAGTTCTGTGATGCCCAGAACATTCTGTAACAGTGACTGGCATGGCAAGTGTCTTAGTTGCTTTCCTATTACTGTGATAAGACACCATGACCAAGGCAACTCAGAAAAAAGAATATATTTGGGGTTTACAGCTATATTTTGATCCATAAGCATGAGACAGAAAGTGCTAACTGGACTGGCATGGCCTTGTAAAACCAAAATGTAGCCCCCAATGACACAGCTCCTCCAAGGACACACTACTAATCCTTTCCAAACACTTCCATCAACTGGGGACCAAATATTCAAACGTATGAGACTCATTCTCACTCAAATCATACTAACAAGATATCCCCAAAGATTCATTAGTGATACTAATATATTGGGAGTAACCAATAGCTATCTAATTGGACTTAAGACTTACCCAATATGTTGGAAATCATACTTGGTACCAGAAATGTAGTTGTCTATTCAGTGCTAGTGAGGTTATGGATCTTAAAGGAGAATCTACTACTGTAATTTTGCTATACCAGACTAATTCCTAGCTGCATTTCAAATACCTATCCTTATCCTCAGAGATAAATGTAGCAAACCCTTCATTAAAGAACCTTCTTTTCACAACACACATAAACCATTATAGAAGGCCACAACCACTCAAAATGCAGAGAACAACTTACTGTGGAGTGCCCAGTCCCAATGTATACATCTGTAACACAACTCCTGCACCTAAGGCTTGGGAAACATAGTGGAAGAAGAGCAGAAGGATTGCAATAATCAGAGGACCAGGAAGTCTGATTGAAGATTGTATCTCCTATGAATGACAGGGAAGCCACACTCATGACACCCCAACAATATGGTGGCTTAAATAAGACACGAACTACGGCAACACCAATAGATATACTAACTTAGAAAGGGACATCTGATGGGACTCCACTCCTAGAGGAAAAGCTACAGGCAATTAATGACTGCTGAGAGATGAAGAATTCATCTTCCCTAGAGACAAGGCTTCTTATGATTTATCCAATACTAAGTATTGGTCCTGAAAACACATTGAACAAATGTTGTATTTAAATATTTATACATTTGCATACATATGTAACAACAATAATTAAAGATAAAGAGGCCATCAATTTGAGAAGCAAGGGGGTGGGACATGAGAGGGATTGGAGATAGGGGAAGTAAGGGTAAAATGATTTAATTATATTTTAATTAAAAATTATAAATAAATGAATTAGTAGATGACCTCTTATAAAGTTGAGCTCTTAATTCTTAATTCTAATAAGCATATAGTATAGGAGTGTAGGTGAATGACACAAAAAGCCACTCTAAAGAAACAGAAAACAACAACAACAAAAAGAAACAGAAAACAAATAAATTGGGACAGAAATGAATATTTATTATTTATTTTCAAAACTGAGGGAACAAGTAGAACTTTAACAGTTCACAAACAGAAAAATAAAATAAAACCAAAAAGACTCTCATACTTGGTGATGGGGAAAAATTATTCTTACTGGAAATCATAATAAATTTTAGAAGATTAAGATTTCTAAATGGGAGTGAAAACTGTCAGAAATAATTTAAAAGCCTTCTGTATACTCTTCATAAGAACTCTAGATAAACCACAAATGAGTAACAGGAATGCATAGGGAGAGTTTTCCTGTGTCCCACCCAGTCCTGCACCCACTCAATCCCAAATAAATACGCAGAGGCTTACATTACTTACAAACTGTGTGGCCTATGGGTCAGGCTTCTTGCTAGCTAGCTCTTATAACTTAACTCAACTCATTTCTATTCATCTATATGTTGCCACATTGCTGTGGTGTTACCAGTCTGCTGGCATATTGTTGCTGCTTGGGTGGCAGGCTGTGTCTCCTCCTCCTCTGACTTTCTTCTCACTGTCTCTCTCTTAGATTTCCCCCCCTTGTTACAACCTGACTGGCCATAGCCCAGAGCAGCTTCTTTATTAACCAGTCATAGCAACACATATTCACAGAATACAGAAAGACATCCCACAGCAAGAATGATGGAAAAATACACAAAATCTACTGTCTGGCATAGCCACAATAATATGAGGCAATATAGAACCAGTGGATGGACCATTAACAGGATGAAGAGAATAATTTCCTAATGACAACTCTTTGGGCTATTGTGGAGATGGAAGTACCATCCTTTTTATGAAAAGTTTTTTTTTTTAATATTATGCAATCCTGCCAGATCCTCCCTACCCCTGTTTGCACCCAAACTGGTCCCTATATGGCAACCTAAGTAAGAGCAATTTAGCAAAACTAAAAAGAAAAACACTGAGAAACTAAGCATCAAGTACATATATATGATATAGCTACTAAAAATATGTGTTGTATGAAGTACACTTATGTACATTTATATTTATTTATACTTATATGTCATTTATATACATTAAACATATGTGTGTTGTATTACATATATCTATGTATATTGCTTTAAGTTTTTCATTTTAATTAAAGCATTTTACAGTTATTTACTTTCACATGTATGTGTGTGTACATGTATATGTCATGGCACACATGTGGGGGTCAGAAGATAACTTTTAGGAATCAATTCTCTCCTTCCCCCTTGTGGGTCCTAGGGATAGAATTCAAGTCATCCAGCTTGGGGATAAGGACCTTTACCCATTGAACCATCTCATTGGCCCATGTGGATGGTTTTAAAATAAGAGGATTTATTTTAAAAATGTTATTTTTTAAATATTCTTGATCAAAATGTAATTAAGTTAGAACTAAATACCAAATGGAAAAGAAACTGAAAGCAGTCATTCTGGGAGGAAAACAGCTTTTATGAACAACTGATGAGTCCAAGCATTTTGACTCTGAGTAATCAAAAATATAAAATAATTTAGAATTGGACTATTAAAAATAATTACAGTGAAAAGTTCTTGACAACTCAAAGCATATTTCTTTCAGTTACAGTATGCAGACCCTTGGGTCATTTCTTCCAGATACAATGACATTAACACCTCTCCTATCCCCTTACCCTCTCTTTTCTCAGCATTTTGTCAAACACAAATTTGAATAATTATATTATGTACTACACATAAACACATCCACTTTGCAAAGTAATGGGGTGAATCTATCATATCTTACATTTTATGCATAAAATTATGTTTTGATAAAAATTATGTTCATTATAATTATTATAATTGCTATGACATAATTGTAAGAACTTGACAGTATGTGTTATACATAAGGTATTATTATATATTTAAAACTGTATGTCACATGCTGAATGTTCCACATGCTTTGAATAATGTGTTATATTTTTTCTAGGGAGATTTGAGTTGTAGCATTTTAATAATAAAAGTAACCATGTGACTATATGGTATGCATGATTTTTGAGCACTCTTTACTTACCTCAGTTGTTAGAATCATAAGTATTCTTCCCTGTTCTCTGCAATATAGCTAATCAATTACCTTTCTCTTACTGTCTTTTGTCTTTTAACATGTCAGACGGCTAATAAAAATAAGGGCAATACTAAAGGATCAACTAAATGAATAAGGGACATGATAGAGGCCAATGATGTAGGAACTCAAAGGGGAGTTGAGTGGGTACAAATGTGCTAGTGTTGCTCCTTTTGGAATATGTGTGTGTGCCTTCACATGAAACAAAAGAGAGAAGCACAGATTTTCTCGTATTTTTCAAGTCTGGTGCAACAATTTATGAAACTGTTATGAATATATTCAAAACAGTCTAAATTATTTCCAGAACTTTACATGACATATACTTAATTATTTTTTCACTTTCAACAGAGGGCAGGCAGATTACAGGCTTTTGGTTAGTTACTTAAAAAGAAACACTAAAAACATAAGTAAAATTATTGCCTGCTGAAGTGGTAAAACTCATTGTACCATAGAAGACAGACTGTTACTCACTAAATTTGCAGTGAATGAGACCAGATCCAAGTGACTGGACTGTCACTAAAAGGTACCAGTATACACCTCTTCAACTCTGTATCTCCAAATATCAAAGAGCCAGTTTCAATGTTTTTAAGGTGCCAATCCCAGCCTCAGTTTCATTCAGCATTCCACATTTCCATCTACACTTTCCTTCTTTCTTGCAAGTAAGGTTCCAAGGTAGATGACATCGCTAGATGCAATGTATCAAACTGCTAGCTTCTGTGCTTGCCGACACTGTCAGAATATGAACAGTCACTCAGTCACTGAGAACAATGGATCACTAATGTAGAGAAAGGTTTTTCTCTTTTTAAAAAGGACACTTAGTGTGACACCAGGAATTCCTAGATGGAACCTATGGCATATTGGAAGGAATACCAAAGCATCCCTTACGCTAAGTTCATTTATGGTTGGCTGTAACAAATTGCTATAAAATACAATTGACTTTGACAACTTCCATAATAAATTTTGTTAATCATGTAATATCTATCATTTCTTCTTGATAAATTAGGACAGGTATACTTGTCTTGTTTATCATTAGATTAATACAGAACAGGTAATTCATAATATCATTGTGCAATGAATATCTGACTTAGCAGTGTCCCTAGTCTGTAAATATTGCTCTGGTTTTGAATCCTAGTGTGTCACATAACAGTTATGATAGTTATGCTGTACAGAGCTGGGTACTCATAGTAACTTAAGCTTACAGTCAACTGAAATCACAAAGCTCTTACTTTATAATTTCATAACCTGAGGAATCATATCTCTTTCCTTAGAAGTAGTCTATTTTAAATTACAAATTATTATGTTCTTAATACCACAATGTTTGATTAATTTGAAAACTTATTATCAAAGTATAAATAATAGTTCTTCATTTTGTATTATATCTGAAATGTCCATTATCAAAGTCATTATTGCTGTCAAAATTATGTTCTGAACAGGTCAAAACTGAGGCGCACTATATGCTATGAAGTGAAGTCATGTGTTAATCAACTATCTTTTAGTGTTTCTTGAGTACAGGAAGTAAACCATAAATTTACCTTGTGAAACACTCATTCACCCATATTATGCCTGCACATATCAGAAGATAAATTAATATCTATATTTTTAGAATCCAGATTAAAACTAAGACTAGAAACTAAATTTAAGTGGAAGATGCAGGCTAATTAGATTGCTGAAAAATGTGGACAAATAAATAACTTAGAAAACTAATGATAAGTTTGATGAAAGTTTGTACCTTGATATCAACTCAATAATTATGACAGAAGAAAATATTTCTTGCTAAAACATTAATTCCCTTCTATATAAAATATTGAAAACATAGTATTTTAATATAATAACCATTTTTCTACTTATATCTATAAAGTACCAAATAGTATATATGCATGAATATTTTATACTCGAACTAACATTTTTTTTATAATCCCATCTGTATATCTATAAACTTGTCTTTTATAAAATGAATTGGTTTGGTTGACAGATCTATGAACTGAATTATAGATTATTTTTACATGTTTTGTCTTAATGCACTCTAAGGGAATCTCATAGTTCTCTTGAAACATTAAAAACAATGTACTAAAAGTTCCACTAAAAATGTCACAAAGTATAGAAACTTATGGTGGAATATGGTAACACCTGTCTCTAATCCAGCCAGCTGGGGGTATGAAGGCAGAAGTTCCTGACTGTGCGATAAGCCTGAGCTACAATGTGGTGTCAATGACTGCCCAGGCTACAAGATCCAGGTTGAACTTCAAAACTCAAAACTTATATGATGTTTTTCTCAATGCTGTATTAAAATTAAAGTATTTAAGTATAGGCCAATAGAATGCATAATGATAAACAATCATAATTGAAGGCTGCAGAGTGCTTACTAAACTTTCAGAGTCCTGTTTCTATTATTGCCCATGTCTTCAGGCTCCTAACTGTCCTTAACTACAGCTCCCAGGAACCCAGCTCCTACTTCTGGTCCCTGGAGACACCTGCACACAGAGCCTTGCAAGAGCACAGGAGCATGTGCATGCATTGCGTGCACACACACACAGGCATATACAAATAAAAGTAAATCTTAATAAAGGTGCTATGACAGAAATGTGTATGTGCGTTTGTGTGCTTGATAACTCCAATTTTTCCTTCTTTGGTTTTACATAGTCAATTTTTTTTCTTTCTTGACTTTCCAACTCATTGTCCACATGTATTTTAGAAATCTATGTTCTGATGTTATACGAGAGATTTTTTAAATGCTTGTCCTATAGTGTAGAGGATGTGGCATTGTCAGGATTTCTGGAAGCAGTGCTCTAGTTAAAAGCAGATGCAGCCCATGGACTTAACCATGGTTTTGTTGTCACATGGTTCCTCCAGAGAGTCAATTGCACCTTTGGTGATTGTCAGCACATCAGCCTCTACCAAAGGAGGAGATATAACTGCTGTGGACTTGTCTAGTCAATCTGTTTCCAAGCAGGTATTTCAGACATCCATGAACTTCCTGCTCCTTTTCTGCTCCTTCTTGATTCTTCTTTCACACCTTGTTGCCCTTTTGGCTAAAGAAAGCACATTACCCAAGAAATCCCTTATGTGTTCTATACATTGTTACAACATGGAACATGGGTAAATACTGGATAAATTTTGTATCTTTAGTATGATGTTTGTTCTCATTTAAATAAGGATGAACCCAATAAAAGTGTCATCTTGTCAATTTCAGGAGTTCTTGTGGCTGAATTCCACTCACACTTCAGTTCATTTGGCTGTGGTTTTTCTTTGCTGCACATATTAACTATCGGAAATGTCAGAATCCCTTAGGACATGTACCAAGTAATTAAAATAATAAAAGTAACTGACAAATAAGAACCGAAGGTATCAGTAATCAAGGTAGATTAATGAGATGAATGGTAACTCTCTTATGGAAAGAGCGAATTTCCATTTGCAGGAAGTGAAGATGATGCTTACGGAGAACATAAATAAGCAAAATCAGCTATTGAAAGTTGAGTATGAGGAATATTTTTTCTTATCAGATAATGAACCACCTCTGACTGATATGAATAATAATGATTATGTTCCTGGCACAAGGAAAATGTAATTAGATTTCAAAATTGGCCCATCAACCAGCTTTCTTCTAGAAGAAAGAATCTGTAAATTCTGAAGCAGGACAATAAAAACCTAAGGACAGAAAAAATGAATAGAACATCCCACAATGCCTTTCAAAAAGACTGATATTTTAAAGTTGTGTTATTGCCATCAGATTTGGAGCTGGCATAACTAAGGAATCCCTTCACAATTCTAGATCGGATCTATTCAGCTAATCTCAAATCCAGACTATATACATAAATCACAAGGCTTTTTTTGAAATGTTAAATGAACCAACTGCTAATATTTTATTCTTCAATGCATCTACTAATCTTTTTGAAAAATTTGTTGGATATGTATCTAATTTCCTCAACTGAGAATTCTTAAATCTCATAAAGCATTCTAAGTTGGTATACATTTAAAGTGAACATATGTTAAATAGAAAACACAAATTCAAATAATATCATGTATCTATAAATATGAATACAAATAAATGTCAAGTAAGTGTGTGCAGAGATAGACTAAGGGGATAATTTACTTTTCTTTTTAAAGAACGTGACCCAAAATATTTCTGCTTCATCTGCAAAGAAATGTTTGTGGGGGTTTCTGGGGGAGTATGCTTGATTTTTGTTGTTGTTTGTTTATGAATATCAACCAGCATGAGAAGAAACTGAATGATTTTATGCATTTTAAGATAAACATTAAAATGTTTAGGCAAAAGGAAGGCCATATTTTAAAGCTGATACTATTTGGAAATTTGGCTGGTTTGAAGAGGTTAAAGCTATTCATGCAGCAGGCTGGGAGCCACTCTGCAGCAGCTCCCAGTGTCAAAGAAGAAATCATGCTGCAGAGGAAACGTGGGAACTCAGTTCAACCTTGATGAGTAAATCCTTTCCTAGAAGTAGAACCATTGGCACACCTCTCATTCCAGGAAGAGAGTGTTCAGAAGATGTCTTTAGCCACCAATAGGAAGGAGAGAAAATCCAGGGCACCTGCCACCTATAGGCTTCTTCTTGAAAGAGGAATGGCATAGGCTTCCTGACTAAAGAACACTCCAGGACTATAAAGGTCAAAAGTAAAAGCACTAGAGGAGCTAGGGAGATGCACAAACATGAAGGCCTGCTTTTGGATCCCTAGTGCACACACACACACACACACACACACACACACACACACACACACACATTTTAATTATCTAACTGGAATGCTGGTGGGGAGTTAGAGAAGATGTAAATAAGAGTGTCTTGCTGGCCAGCTAGTGTAGGCAACTAGCAAGCTCTAGGTTCACTGAGAGGCAATGTCTCAAAAACTCAAGTAGATGCTAGATAATTGGGAATGTCAGCCGCTGAGCTAAACACATTCACATATGCACATACATATACACATTCATGCATGACCACCTACACACACGTGCGCACACACATATACACACACTCATGCTCATATACATTTCATCTGGACAGGTGTTCTGATGAAAATATTAAAATTCATATTTCAATCAAGTTAATGTTTCTATAAAGTAATCACTGATGAACTGACAAGTCAGTACTACGATCTATAAGGTGAAATGGAGGAATTCAATCATTATAGAAAGGACAAATATCTAAAATGTGAGAAGGTAGAGTTCAAAGAATTGGGAAACTGAACCTCAGGCACCCAGTGACTGGAGGAAATGAAGATTTACCAGCAATCAAAGTTTTATTGGAAAATTCTTGGGATCTGAGTAAAATGACTGGCAAGCAAATTCCCCGGGACCTGCAAAGCCAAGGCAGGATTCAGTCGAGCATTTTGCTAACAAAATTTACAGGTGTAGACCATTCCATGCTTCTCCAAGAACAGGATTGATTTCTGTAGGTGAAGCAAAACCAATCTTTCTGAAAGTTCAGAAAACTTTTGTTTTCTTATACACTATTATTTAAATAGTTTATTAATATAATTTTACTCAAATTTATACAATTGGTAAATAACGTTGTTGGCAACACTTTATAAACACACACAATTTTTTGTTTTTCTTGAGCAAATGGAAAGCAATAAAATTGCTATGAAAACCCACGTTCCATGCTACAGCTTGACAGTGGTGAGTTTATTATTTTTGGCCTCCAAATGAAGCCAACCTTCTGATTCAAAGTGATAATAAAGTTTAAATTTAAGTTGTTATCCATTGTTCCTTAAAGCATGCTAGGATGCGGAACTGGATATATTCAACTGCATGCCAATCTTTAAGAATAAAGGGAAACAATAAGTAGGAAGCTACTAAGGCACAATCTCCTTGACTCCTTAAGTAAATCACAAGTGCCAATATATCTCTGCAAGATGATGTATTGTTTACTTTAATTAAGAAATGGTTGCATTTTCAATGAGAAAATAGGTGGCCTATATTAGATCTAGCCATGTTGGGTGCTTGGCTCTGCAGACACTGACAAAAATAGTATCTCTACACCTCTCTGCAGACTCTCTCCCTCCAGGAACTGGCACAAAAGCTGAGAGGCCCCTCACAGCTCTCAGAAAGAGCCACACATTTTCCACTTCCTACCCTCTAAGATTTGAGATGGCTTGACTGGAGTCATTAATTAATCAACTCTATCCCCCTACCCAGAGCCTCTGTGACTCTAATTACATAGTTTAAGTCATATGCATGCACAGAACATATTAACTAAGCCTGCCTCCTCGCAGATGCAAAAGCCTCTCCTTTTCTTGGAAACCTTTGTGAGTAGAGATCTCTTCATCCTGCAGTTCTGTGTTTTCAGATGCCTACTTTATGGCTGTTGTTAGAGACTGTAGTAATTTGAATGAGAATGGGCCTCATAGGCTCAAATACCTGAATGCTTGACCTCCAGCTGGTGGAACTGTTTGGGAACGATTAGGAAGTGTGGCTTTGTTGGAGAAGTGTCATAGGTAGTGGATGTTGAGGTTTCAAAAAGTTCACACCATTTACAGTTCTCTTTGACTCATAGTTGTGTATCAAGATGTGAGAGTTCAGGTTCTTTTCCTGTGTCATACCTACCTCTCTACTGCTCTGCCCTCCCCTGTGACAGTTATGAACTCTAACCCTCCGGAACTGTGTATGCCCCAAATTAAACACTTTCTTTTATAAGTATCCTTGGTCATGGTGTTTTGTCAGAGCAATTGGAACAGAAGTAAAACAAAGTCCTTTTATGTGAAAAGAAAATATATTCCTGAGTCTCCCTGGAATCCCATATTCTCTCCCTCAGTTAACCAATCATGTAAATCATATTATCATAAGATGTTATTCTGAAAAATGTACCACATATTTCAGAATCTCACATGATCATTATTTAGAAATTACTCAAAATGTGATGGTTAATAAGAATTGAAGAAGCTGTGTAAGAAGTAGAGGGTTGCTAGAGAATAGGAAGGGTCTCTTATACCTCTAGTAAACTCAGTAGCTTGCTGGAGGACTTAGCACTCACTCTTACTATTTTTTTAGCTTAAGGGTGCAAAGCAAGATCAGCAAAGAAAAAATGTACATAAGAGGCATTCTAGGTGGAACCAAGGTTAAGTTATCGTCTTCTGATGGAGTCACATGAGACATGCCTACTCCTCCCTGCCGTCAGATCACCGTGGCCACGTGTGAAGGATTGATGAACTGTAGGTGACCTGCCCTGATTGTTAATGGGAGCTGACCACACTAACACCTTCAGTTTAGTAAGTATAAATTTCCAGTTTCCCACAAAGAAAATAGGTGATTAGGATAAACTATATGATTTGAACAAATAAATTTAGACACACTGAGTTACTACATAATTCTGGGAATTCTGGGAACCCACTGAATGTCAAAGTTCAAAGAAGGGAACTAAAGACCAAGAATTTAATCAGGGTTTTTATTCAGTGAATTTAATTGTGTTACATTCACATATTATGTGCACGTATGTATGCATGGGTACATGTGTGCCACAGCTTACATGTAGAGGTCAGCTGGCAATTTCTAGGACTTTGATTTACCCTACCATGTAGTTCTAAAAAATTTATATGCTTTCAAAAATTTTAATACTTTTTGTTCATTAGAAAAAGGGTCTGATTTTTTTATGTCTCCTAACTACAATTCCTGTTAATTAAGAAAACTTGTGCCTAGTACTGGTAGCAAATGTTTAACTGGTGTTTTGACTCACAAGAAAGTGTTATTCTATATAAAGTCTGGAATGAACACCATCATAAATCTAACCATTAATCAGTTGCCTGAATAACCCAGGTTGTAACTGCAGTTTCCAAGGAAAGGAGTGATAGTATTTAGCCCTCACTTCCTGACTAGGAAGAAGGGGTGTAATAATGAGAAACTAACACAGTCCTCTAATTCTGCTGGGAGAGGCTAATTTCTGCCTTGTCGTAGATCTGAGACTGAATTTCCTTGGAACTTGCCTTTTCCTCTGCCCTCTTTTGGAAGACAGTGAGAAGGAGGTTATAAACAAAGAGACTTGTGATTTTTTTTCCAAATGAGGGGATCTCTTGAGTGTACACAGTCATAGAATGTCAAGAGTTCATTCCTGCATACAGAAATGCTCAGGTAAGAGGCAATTCTAGCCTTCTGGAGACACACCATAGATTCACACGAAATGACACAAGAAATAGACTTTTTGAATGGTTTTTACAAGTAGAACACTGTTCTTGTTTCTGGGTAAATTGAACCCTACATTTAAAAACAATGTGGTGGGGTGGGTAGGTGATGATGGAGACATATGACTTCTTGCAACTAGTGTCAGGAAATTCTTAAGTTATTAAAAAAATATAGTAGGGCTTGGGTGATGGGCCCTGGGCATGACCATCTGCTGTGTGAACATGAGGACTTGAGAACAAATCTCCAGCACCTATTTAAAGGCCAGTCATGGCCTGAAATTTCAGCCAGAGCAGGTGGTGCTGGGAAGCAACAGGAAGAGGTCAGGAGCTTTGTGGCCACTACCATGGAAGACAAACTAATGTCTAAATTCAATAAGAATTGTTTCCTGTATTTCTTCAGTGAGAATCAATAAAGAAAAATTTGATGTCCTCCTCTGGCCTCTGCGTATGAGCTCATAAGTACACACAGCCGCATACACAGCCTAAAATACAAAATATAAATGAAACATTTATAACATATTTATAACATAAACTGATGGGCTATATTACATAATTTCCAGGCCATGTGATATATAAATAACAAGGTGATATTAATGTAATAGATAAGTAAATTTTTAAGCAAGAATTAGAAATCAACAATAGTATGAGAAAGAAAAGGCTTTTTGTAAGTGCAACTGACATTTTTTCTAGGCTAATCATGTAATCATGTGGTTCTGTTACTTGTATTCTAGGTAAGGAACAGATTTAACATCTGTTTTATTTTTCTATGTACTTAAAGGCCTGCGTGAGGCCTGCTATGAACTAAAGGAAGAGAGCCAGTTTTAACTTAAGGCTCACAGATAAGTGAAAAGGGAGAAATTATAGTTAAGAAAATGACTTCAAGTCACTATGGAGCCTGTTCTTGATGGTAATATAACTGGTGTATCCATTGAATTACCTACAATATGTCTATATTACTGCAGGAGGCTAGAAGCATTAGGCAAATCTGCACCTGAATGAAAGCGCTGAGTCAGCTGACTATTCTAGTAGCGTATCCTAGTAAATTGAGCAACTGTCAAAATGCTTCCGCTCCTCAGGAAGGGCATAAATATTCATTTTCTTGCATGTCTGTGCATGAACTAAATTGCAGCATTAGATATTGGTATTTAATTCCAGAAGAAAAGATAAAGTTAAAATTTTCACTGGATATTCAGATAATATAATTAGCAGGTAAAGTTTTTCTCTTGAGTTTTTCTGATATTTTCGTGCTTCTCTTTTGAGGTGAGGTCAATCTCACAAGCATCAGGCTAGTGCACTAAGTATTTATTGTGAGAATGTGGGCAAAGTAGAGATCCACAAGACAGTAGCTGCCCAGAAAGAAACAGAGAATTTCTGTGATTGAACTGATGATTCACATTATGTTCAGTGTCTTGGGCAGGACTCAGATTGAAGTCACTCAGACTCCAGCAGTAGCAACAGACAGCTGCATGATTTGGATGTTTTATGTCCCCCAATGGTCCTCATATAAATTATTTGTTCTCCAGAACTGCATTAAATAGGAGGTTGTGAGAGCTTTGCCAAGTGCTGTGGAATTGTTCCATTGGCAGGACATTGTTAATGAAATTCTTACTTGTATATATTTGTATATAGGTATTGTAATTATTGTATGTAATTTTACTAGGAAGTTAAAACCTTCCCTTTTTATTTAGACAAAAAGGGGGAATGCTGTGTAATATTCTTTACACCATGAATATATGTCTCTGTGATTAGTTTAATAAATAAGCTTAATGGCTAATAGCTGAATAGGTTAGGTAGGAGAGCCAAACAGAATGCTGGGAAGGGGAAGGGCAGAGTCTAGAGTCTCCAGCCAGACACAGAGGGAGTAGGAGATGAACATACCATGCTAATAAAGGTACAATCATGTGGCAGAACATAAATAAAGAATATGGATAACTTAAATTGTAAGAGCTAGTTAGTAATAAGCTTGAGTTATTGGCTGAGTATTTGTAATCAATATAAGCCTCCGTGTGTTTATTTGGGAGCTGCAGGCAGGAAATAAACCTCCACCTATCAACAGTGCACAAACTTTTGACAAGAATTTCCACATAAAACCTGAGAAAGCTTTAAAAAGGTTTTAAAATGGAACCAAACATGCCTTCCTAGTCTCATGTCTCACATGGACCATGCTACAAAAAAACCATCTCCTGACCGCTGCCTATGGACTTGAGCTGCCAGCATAAGCTGAGCCAAAAAGCTGCATGATGGGTTTGAGCTTTTGTTCATGCAGACAAAAAAGGTTATTGATATTCTGTAAAAACAGATTCAGACAGAAGAAGCCTCTAAATAGGTCACAGTGTGTTTAAAAATATACATAGGCCTGGGAGAGAGAAGAGAAAGGGTATAAAAATAGTTTAAGAATAATAAAGGCCTTAAAATGGGAGTAAAGTAATATGAAAGAAAAAAGCCACATAAAGATGGGAAATACACAAAAAGTCTGCATCCTATATGTTATTGAGTTGTTTTTAAAAATTTTGGCTACAAAGAGACACTGGATTATAAAAACTGCTAGATTGAACCAACCTATATATTTTTAAAACATCTTGACTTTAAAATGCAAGTCATAAGATATGTTACTTTGGGGAAAATGTTATGCCTTTATTTCCACAGGAAGTGAGAGGCTGCGGATTTGTTTAATGTGAAAGATGGTCAGGTTTGATCAAGGAAAATCCCCTGAAATCCTGGCTACAGACATAAAGAAATAAACCTAGAAAAACTACAAAACACATAATGTATATTTTACCTGCTCAAGCATAAAACAAAAAAAAAATCATCTTTGGCTGACTTGTGCACAATGCACAGTCTATACTTGTATCAATACAGGTATGCATGTTACCTTTAAAAGTTTATGTATTTTTAGAGCAAGGGGACCAGACACCAATGAAAACAGATGGCTCAGGTGATCCAGCATCCAGAACAGCTTCCAGGATGCTGACTGAGATGATCCAGCCACACAGAATACTACAGCCAAGACTTAACAATTATACTAAATTTACTCAGTTTCCCCCAAAGATTACTATTGCCCCCAAAGAACTGGAAGTAGTCTAGAGAACTACACTCACATTCCCAAAAAATGGGTTATGGATGTTTATTATCATTTAAGGGGGATTGGTTACAAGTTGTTATTGGTCATAGTCAAGAAAAAAGTTAAACAAAGGAGTTAAATTAAAAGATCTCTTTCTAAAGGAGAAAAAAGCAGGATACAGCTATATTTAGATAGATACATGGTCTTCAAACACTTCAAAGGCCTACAGAATATGGTATTTAATATGTTTAGTAACCTAAGACATTTCATGACAGTGAGACACATCAGCTCCTGACAACATAGATCTACTTCAAAGATGATGATGGGCATCAACAAAACTCCATATGGAGTTTTTTTTTCTTTGTGGCAAAGCTAGTCATATAGGCAAAGAAACTGTTCTTGCTCCAATTGCTAACAGATACTGTCCAAGATGGACTAGTAGGATGCAAAAGAAAGTAAGTACCAAACTTTGTCAAGACAAGGTAGGACAGTTCTTCAAAATTCCCCATTTGTCAGAAATGTTTATTATATATACCAGGCCTGTAGGCCATAGTTGGAAGTCCCAACATCACAGGAGAACCTAGAGTGGCTTCCCAGGTAGCCTGATATCCCTGTCAATAGATAACATTTCACCCTTCTGGGGTCTTTGATGGAGTTGAAGACTAGATAGTTATAGTTTTCCTTAGTTATAATAAAAAGGTAAATTAGGTATAAACTTTTTAGTCACAAAGACAAGATATATAATTGAGTATTTTCTCTAAATCTGCCAAATATGAATGTACTAGATGTTGTAACTGTAATTATTACTGTTTTTGTTGTGTATAATTTTAGTATGTTAAAATTAAAACCTTTTTTAATTAGACAAAAGGGGGAAATGTTGTGGAATAATCCCTTTGTACACTGTGAAGATTTGTCATTGTGACTGATTTAACAAACAAGCTACCTGGCCAATAGCTGAACAGAATAAGTTTAGGTGAGAGAGCCAAACTAAGAATGCTGGGATGGAGAATTGTGGAGTCTGGAGTCACCAGCCAGACACAGAGGGAGCAGGAGATGAAAGTGCCATGCTAATACTCCTGTATTAGTACTCCTGTATGGCAGAGTATAAAAAAGGAATAGGGGTTAATTTAAAGTGTAAGGGCTAGTTAGTAATAAGCCTGAGTTATTGGCTGAACATTTATACTTAATATAAGCCACAGAGTGTTTATTTGGGAGCTGCAGGCAGGACAGAATCTTCTGCTACAGGCAAGTGGCCTCTATTGGGAGATCTTAGGTTCTGCAGTCATGGATGCTGGAAACCCATTCTCTGCCTTGTCTTCATTCTCTCATCATTTCATGACTGATGAGATGAGCATCATCTGATTATGCCATATCTAATACTTCACCACAGGTCCAAAGAAACATGTCCACTGATTTTAGACAGAAATATCCAAAACTGTGAAACAAAATAAACTGTTTTTTTTCTGTGTGGGTAAATTATCTCAGACAATTCATTTTAGTGATAAAAAGCAGAGTAACAGTAGTTAAAATCTATCAGTAGAGAAGCCAAATGTATGTGGATGAAATTTTATGAGTAAGTATTCACTAGATAGGTAGCTAATTAGAGTTTATCATCCTTGCCCTTCCAACCTGTGATATTTATGATGCATGTGAAAAGTATATTCATTTTATGATAATGTTATTGTTGTTATTATTTGTATAGGGTATGTCCTATGGAAGCGATTATATTCCTTGACTTTTTTATATATATATATATTTTATTTTTTGAGACAGGGTTTCTCTGGGTAGCTTTGTGCCTTTCCTGGATCTCGCTCTGTAGACCAGGCTGACCTTGAACTCACAAAGATCCGCCTGCCCCTGCCTCCCAAGTGCTGGGATTAAAGGCATGCAGCACCACTGCCCGGCTTCCTTGACTTTTATGTAAGTGATTGATTATAGCATATATTCCCTATATTCATTTTTTTCCTTACCATCAAAGTAAATTCAATCAGTATTTCCTAGATAAGTAAATTTCAAGGAGCTGAGAGATGAAATCATGAACCAAAGTCATCTCTGGAGAATCCTTCTCAATCAGATATAAAAACGTTCTACCTAACAAATGAACAAATTGAAAGGATGTCTCCCAAAGGATCTAAGTCTCATTGTTCTTCTGCCTTTGTGTAACAAGGGTGTCCAGCTGTCATTTGGGAGCTGTAGATTATGGTGAAAGAAGTGGAGTAAAAATAATTGTCTAACTTAAATTCCCTAATTTTCATTTTTTTTATAATGAATCCTGACATAATAAAAAGTCACTGCTATGAAAGACTGTAAGTAAAGACTTGTGATCATTATTCCAGTGGTCTTATTCCATGTGTGGGCAATGCACCTTGCCATGGCTATCAATGATAACATTCTGCAGGCCCCAAACCCTGCAGAAAATATATAACACCAGCACAGCAACCGTACACAATTTAGGAAGGCAACACTACATCAGTGTAGACTGTAAAATACCACTGGATGCTTATTCAAAAGAAGCTAGTGGTGGTGAACAGTTGGCACCATCTGTCTCCATTTACACATCCAATATACCATGCTGGAAGTTCCCATTGTTTATCCAAGTCCAGGTCTCCTGTGTTTCTTCTGCACAAATTGCTCTAGAACATCACAGCCTTTTCAGTTGAAGCAAAGTATATCTGTGATAAAACACACTAATGCTCTCTAAGGGGTATGTCATGTCCTCTTAGAACTGAGCCTAGAACCGCAAGATACCTCTACACACTTTGTTTCTCCTTCCTGTTGGGGGAATGTGTCTAAGGTATGCCTCAGCTTCTGAGTACAAAAGATGGAGGGCAGGAGTGCAGGTGAAGCTGGAGCAGGAGCGAAAAGTGGACTGTTGGACAATGAGACCTGCCCTGCATGGCTGAGTAGGAGAGAGACATGAAAAATAAAACCTTTGGTACTTCCAGTGCTTATGAGTTACTGTTAAAGCATGTTTTCTGTCATCATCCTCCACAGAGTTCTTTGGAGAGATTCCCAATTCATGTTCTAGTTTCTACACTGAAAAACATGAGGGAATGAAGCTATTGAGTCTCTCAAGTCTAAGCCTAACCTATAAGTCATCAGGTTGAGGACTTCATTCTATGTCAAACTACTAAGAAGCCAGTAAATAAAACCTGGAAGAGGAAATATAAAATATCAGTTGTCATGTAAAGACAAGGGAAATAATTTAGAAATTTAAAATATCCAGTTAGGGGCTGGGAGATGGTTCAGTGGTTTAGAGCACTGGCTGCTCTTTCATAGAACCCTAGTTCTATTTCTAGCACCCACATGGCAGCTACCAACAGTCTTAAATTCCAGTGCTAGTTCAGTCCTGTGCAGGCTCCACAGATGTTGATCTAAATTACACAAGTTCCCACTAGCTTGGTTTAGTTGTCTTTGTAGGTTTCCCCATTATGATCTCAATGCCCCTTGCTCATAGAATCCCTCTTCTCTCTCTGACTGGACTCCTGGAGCTCTGTGTGGTGTTTGGCTGTGGATCTCTGCATCTGCTTCCATCAGTTCCTGGAGAAAGGCTCTATAATGACAGTAAGGATATTCACTGATCTGATTACTAGGGTGAGCCAGTTCAGGCACCCTCTCCACTACTGCTAGTAGTCTAGGCCTTCTGTATAGCAAGACAGTTGTGTAGCTTGATCTGCTTAAGGGGTCCCCTGTCAGTAGGATCAGAATCCATCCCTGGTGCATGATCAGGCTTTTTGAAGCCCACTACCTATGATGGGATACTTCACACAGCCTTGAGGTAGGGGACTTGCCTCTACTAAATGTGCCTCCCCATCAAAGCCTTATCTTCTTGTGGGAGGGAATGGGGGCTGGGTTGGGATGGGGAGGTTGGAGGGGCAGGAGGAGGGAGGAGAAGGATCTTTGGTATGTAAAATAAATAAAAAAATTTTTCTTAATAAATAAAAATTCCAGTTCTAGAGGATCTAATGCCATCTTCTGGACGCTATGGACATGGTATGTGTGTGGTGCACAGACACGAATTAAGATAAACACTCATACACATAAAATAAAAATAATAAACATATCAGAAAAACAACAAAAACAAACATTTACATGTAATTAATTGCACATAGTTCATTTACCTTTCTTTTTACCTGAAAAGAAAAAATTCAGCAGAAACTATGCAGAGAGATCATCTCCCCGGTTGTATGGGATATTGTGTGCTGTGAACTAACCTGAGGAAAATTAAGATCGAATGACTGAACCACATGCACAATGATCAATAAAGAGCATATCTCTGGCTTCAGAAAGCTATAGATTCAATCAGAGGTATTGTAACCTGTGCTGTGGAGTGATGCAGATACACAGACCATGATACCTGCTGGTGGTGATTATATGACATTGCTCAAATGACTAAGTCTTCCCAAATCTGTTACCAATCTCATTGGTAAAATGGATGTA
This sequence comes from Peromyscus aztecus, assembly GCA_902168405.1. NCBI lineage: Eukaryota > Metazoa > Chordata > Mammalia > Rodentia > Cricetidae > Peromyscus > Peromyscus aztecus. The sequence goes on along the minus strand of CABHPQ010140127.1, from coordinate 3,869 downwards.
AACACAGGAGCCACATGAATGATGTTATAACAATGAAAACAGACAACGTGGGCAGAGCAATAACATGAAAGTAGGTATTAAGGAGAGGTCAGCTGCATTTAGATGGTAGTAAATGTTATTAGCAGTAGTGGTAAGAACATTATGATAAAAGATATTGTATGCCCAAATGTAAAAGGCAAACCTCAAGTAAAGAACAAGACATGTTTATCCTTATAGGGTTTATAATCAACTTGATCAAATAGGACTTGAAAATAAACACTTAAATCATGGTTGAAAAGATTCTGTCTGCCTTTTAGACATTTTCTGAAGGTTTCAAAGTGATAGAGAGCCTGGTGACCTGGACTGAGATCTATAGACAAAGTAGTATTGAAACTCAGTGGTAGGGAGAGTGAAGGTGTAAGGCTTCCTAGGTGCTAAGTCATTCTATCTGCTCTCTTGCACTGGGCTCACAGTAATCTATACTGCACAAATTGAGGGAGAAGTTACAATCATTGCCTGAGGTTAGAGGTAGGATGTGAAAGAGCTGTAGGTGAACTGACAGGTGAAATCAGTGACAAATGAAGTCAGGCTAAATTCTCAGAAAGGAAGAAGCCATTTAGGAAATTCACAGTGGCACAGTTATAAAATCTCTGTATTTACATAAAGAACATTACATTGTAATAAAATACAAAGAGACAGCATTTTCAGCAACCTTGACAGTACAATCAACATCAGTGTTATCAATTCATTTCTAAACCTATATTATTGGGACACAAATCCACAAAGAATGGAGTTCTCAAGAACTCTGGGTCTTTTTTAATCAAACTACTAAAATCAGCTTTCTACTCTTTAACAATATGACAGTAAAATGTTTCTGTCTTACTTAAATGAAACTTTCTATATGGATGGTATAAAATGGAATTTTATTTGAAGTAAATTGACAAGTTAAAAAATAATACACAAGTTTGATATCAAATATCAGCTGCTACAATGAAATTTTGACACAAAAGGAAGTCTTACATTCAACTGAAGCTCATCTTATAAGTCAGACACACTTTTAAAGACAAAGGAACGACACCCAGTGTCATTCTTCAGCAATAGTCTTAACTTGGAATGTTTAAACAGGACATCTTGGTATCTACAATGGAACTCAGACTTCAAAAATACCTTTAAAAAGCTGACTAGAGACCATTGTGCCATGAAAATCTATTGACTTTTTATTTTTAAAAAATTCTGAGCTGAGAGAAACCTTTGTCCTCTACATTTTCCATTAATAATGTATTATATTTTCTCTACAATTTTTCTCAAATAATATATTTGCTTAATAGAAGAAATTTAAATGGATATTTGAGAAGAATATAAAAGAAGTATAATATTTTATAATAATTCTGTTTATGTAATTATAGTTAAATTTTTATTTTCTACCTTTAACTAGAATGCTCATTTTAAAATTTTTTATTTGTATTTACTTTTAGAAAAAAAATCAGGTTTATTGAATTTACTACAGAGGTCAACAGGCTGGGCAGTAACAAGAATACTTTACTGATAGAACCTAAGTTACTCCTTATCAGCACACTTTGTTAGCTGAAAAACAAAAAAGCCCAGGGTGTAACTCAGTGCTCAAGCTGAGATCTAGTATGTACTATCTCTGGGTGTGACTCCAGCCCAGTCAAAGCAAAAAACAACAAACAAAATAATTAAAGTTGTCAAAAATAGCTGCCCTCACTCTCTTATGGGGAGAGTTTCATAAATGTCAAGATAACACACCATATTGTTCACTTTCTGGCCATCCAAGTTCATGAGACATCTCCAGCCATCTCAATCCTTCTTCCTTTCACATGTTCACTAATGTTTCTCCACTGTCATCCTGTTTCTCACAGCTGAGCCTTCATTTTGGAGAGAGAGATATCTATCTCCTCAGGCACTGTGTTAAGCCTTTGTCTACATTACTGAGTCAGAGGAATGTATGTTCTGGTCAAGTAAGACTTATAATCTAATGTGAAATTGTGTCCAAACCAATCTTAAAAATCAAATAGCTAAAACAATTGAGATGCCATATAGTATATTTTGAGTGAGTTTAGCAAAAGTTTCTCTGTCCATTTTAGACCTGTACTTTCAAAGGTTTACGAAGGAACTATCACTGTGATTTTATTTCTATTTCTTTGTGTTATTTACATATTTAATTTAACTCTAGAAAATTATGTGGAGGTAAAGGTGGAGGTAAGAGCCATCTCCTTGACCCTTGTTTTAGTTTGTGGAAGAAGTAGACTTGTTTACTGATGGTTGCCATGACACAGGAAATGTGAGGGCATGGATTCAGAAGTAAGATGGCAGCATATGATCGGCAGTAACATCTCTTGAATTGTAAGTTACTGTGCAGGGAATTATGGAGTTGGCCTGGCCTAGCTGCCTTGAGAGGTATCCATCATAGGTTTTCAGGTTAAAGTCTGTGGTTCCTTGTGTATGTGTGTCTTTCAGATCCTGAGAAACTGAGGCACTCCCTTAGGCAGCAAAGCATTCAGAACACCCATAATTCTTGTGCTTCTTAAAAGATAGTGAAGCATATAGAGAGAGGTTTGAGAGGACAATTAGTCTTAGATAATAATCTTGTGTACCCTGTATAGCTTGCAAACGACATTGCATCCTGGCAACTACCACTGTATTGATCCTGGCTACCATAATTATATTCTGTTTCTGATAAGGGTATAAAAAGTCTGATTTCTTGCAATAAACTTGTCTCAGCCTCAGTTTTTCGGAGACCCCCCCATCCCTACCTGGTTTAAATTTCTCATAGGCTATATGAGGTGACCTTGGCTCAGTAAGTAAGCGCCGGTGGTTACATTAGTGTAACAACCTTTGTGGTGGTTTGAATAAGAATGGCCCCCACAGGCTCATATATTTGAAAGGATTAGGAGGTGTGGCCTTACTGGAGGAAGTGTGTCAGTGGGGGTAGGCTTTGATTTTCAAAAACCTAAGCCAGAGTCAGTGGCTCTCTCTTCCTGCAGCCTGTGGATCCAGATATAGAACTCTCAGATACTTCTCCAGTAAGATGCATGCCACTATGTTCTCTGCTGTGATGATAATGGACTAAACCTCTGAAAATGTAAGCAAGTCCCAACAAAATGCTTTCCTTTATATGAATTGCCATGGTCATGGTACCTCTTCACAGCAAGAAAACAACGACTAAGACTGAGACAGAAATTGATACCAGGGAGTAGGGTATTGTAGTGATAATCTTGACCATGTTGTTTGTTGACAGAAGGTGGACCCAAGAATTTGGTTTAGGAAAGCAGTTGAATGTTTTAAGCAGGGCTTAATGGGCCAAATTATCAGGAGTGTGTAATACAGTGGTGTTGAGAGCAATGGAGAATATGACAGTTCAGCTCAAGAGGATTCATAGAAGAATATTAGTAAGTGACCCAAAGACCATTCAGTTTTGGATTAATGGTATTGGAAGAGGAGATTTTCAACACAGCCTACTATTAATTGTGTTATAAGGTTATTAGTGGTGACTCTAATAAAGGAGCAGACTGGACAAGGAAAAAGTATACAAAATTTGAGGAAACAATAGCACCAAGAAGTGTAATAGAGCTAAGTCCAGGTTTCATGGAGATAAAAAGTTTAAAGAAAAGCCTGATTTTAATGGATGGAAGTAGATATCTTAGGACAAGACACCAGCCAGGTAAGATTCTAATTCATGAAAAGGAATTAAAGAAAATATTAAGCAGTGAAAGAAATCATTGAAAACAGAAAGTTGATGCAAATGTAATTGAATAAGGGGGGCATGTTGCTGTCCCAGCAAGCAGCAGAACTTGGCAGCTCCAGGCCTGTGGTTCAGGCTTTAGAGAGAAGGATACAGGAATGCATTTATGGAAATTCCCTCTGATACA
>CABHPQ010140124.1:0-15699 GCA_902168405.1 Peromyscus aztecus | reverse complement strand
CAAACCTAAGAATAATAAGGATAGAAGAAGGAGAAGAAGAATTCCAGCTCAAAGTCACAGAAAATATATTCAACAAAATTATAGAAGAAAACTTTCCCAATCCAAAGAAAGGCATGCCTATGAAGATACAGGAAATGTACAGAACACCAAATAAACTACACCACAAAAAAGTCCTCTCATCACATAATAGTCAAAACATTAAACATACAGAATAAAGAAAGACTATTAAGAGCAGTAAGGAAAAAGTTCAAGTAATATATAAAGGCAGTCCTATCAGAATTACACCTGACTTCTCAATGGAAACTATGAAAGCCAGGAGGTCCTGGACAGATGTTCTGAAGATACTAAGAAACCACAGATGCCAGCCAAGACTACTATACCCAGCAAAACTTTCAATCATTGTAGATGGAGAGAACAAGATATTTCATGACAAAACCAAAATTAAATATTACATATCCACAAATCCAGCCCTACAGAAAGTATTAGAAAGAAAACTCCAACCCAAAGAAGCTAGCTAGAATCACCAAAACACAGGCAACAGATAACCTCACATCAACAAATCCCAAAGAAGGGAAACACAGACACACCAAAAAATAACAGGAATTAATAAACACCGGTCATTAACATCCTTTAATATCAATGGAGTCAATTCGCCTATAAAAAAGACACAGGCTAACAGAATGGATTCGAAAACAGGATCCATCCTTCTGCTGCATACAAGAAACACACTTCGACCTCAAAGACAGACATTGCCTCAGAGTAAAGGGTTGAGAAAAAACTTTACAATCAAATGGACCTAAGAAATGAACTGGTATAGATATTCTAATATCTAACAAAATAGACTTTAAACTAAAATCAATGAAAAGAGATGAAGAAGAGCATTTCATATTCATCCCAGGAAAAATTTATCAAGAGGAAGTCTCAATTCTGAACATTTATGACACAAATACAAGAGCACCTACATTTGTAGAAGAAACATTACAAAAGATAAAATCACACATCAAACCGCAAACACTAATAGTAGGAGACTTTAACACCCCACTCTCACCACTGGACAGTTCTGCCAGACAGAAACTTAACAGAGAAATAAGGGAACTAACAGATGTTATGACTCAAATGGACCTAACAGACTTCTATAGAACATTTCACCCAAACACAAAAGAATATACCTTCTTCTCAGCACCCCATGGAACCTTCCCCAAAACTGACCATAGATTCAGTAACAAAACAAATCTCAACAGATACAGAAAATAAAATAGGAACAAACTCCTGTATCTCATTGGACCACCGTGGCTTAAAGCTAGAATTCAACAACACAAAATGCAGAAATCCTACAAACTCATGGAAACTGAACAAAGCTCAACTGAATCACCACTAGATCAAGGAAAAAATAAAGAAAGAAATTAAAGACTTCCTAGAATTCAACAAAAATGAAGGCACAATATACCCAAACTTATGGGACACTATGAAAGCAGTGCCAAGAAAAAAGTTCATAGCACTAAGTGCCTACATAAAGAAGTTGGAGAAATCTGAAAGTAGTGATGTAATAGCACACCTGAAAGCTCTAGAATAAGAAGAAGCAAACTCACCCAGGAGGAAATAATCAAATTGAGGGCTGAAATCAATAAAATAGAAACAGAACAATACAAAGAATCAATGAAACAAAGACTTGGTTCTTTGAGACAGTCAACAAGATAGACAAACCCTTATCCAAACTAACCAAAAAGCAGAGAGAGAATACCCAAATTAACAAAATCAGAAAAGAAAAGGGGGATATAATAACAGACACTGAGGAAATCCAGAGAATCATCAGGTCATACTTCAAAAGCCTATACTTCACAAAATTGGAAAATTCAAAAGAAATGGATAATTTTTTGGATAGGTACCACATACCAAAATTAAATCAAGATCAGACAAACAATTTAAATAGACCTATAACCCCTAAGGAAATAGAAGCAGTCATCAAAACTCTCCCAACCAATAAAAGCCCAGGGCCAGATGGTTTTAGCACAGAATTCTACCATAATTTCAAAGAAAAGCTAATACCAATACATCTGAAATTGTCCCGAACAATAGAAACAGAAGGAACATTGTCAACTCTTTTTATGAGGCTACAGTTACCCTGATACCCAAACCACATGAAGACACAACTAGGAAAGAGAATTACAGACCCATCTCCCTCATGAACATTGATGCAAAAATTCTCAATAAAATACTAGCAAACTGAATCCAAGAAGACATCAAAAAAAATTATCCACTATAATCAGGTAGGCTTCATCCCAGGGAGGCAGGGATGGTTCAACATATGAAAATCTGTAAAAGTAATCTCCATATAAACAAACTAAAAGAAAAAGAAGCACATGATCATCTCATTAGATGCTGAAAAAGCCTTTGACAAAATCCAACACCCCTTCATGATAAAGGTCTTGGAGAAATCAGGAATACAAGAAACATACCTAAACATAATAAAGGCAATATACAGCAAGCCAACAGCTAACATCAAACTAAATGGAGAGAAACTCAAAGTGATTCCACTAAACTCAGGAACAAGTCAAGGCTGTCCACTCTCCCCATACCTATTGAATATAGTACTCAAAGTTCTATCTAGGGAAATAAGAAACAAAAGGTAATTAAGGGGATACAAATTGGAAAGGAGGAAGTCAAACTTTGCTACTTGCAGATGATATAATAGTCTGCATAAGTGACGCCAAAAATCCCACCAGGGAACTCCTACAGTTCTTAAGCACCTTCAGTAATGTGGCAGGATACAAGATTAACTAAAAAAAAAAAAAATCAATAGCTTCCCTATATACAAATGATAAATGGGCTGAGAAAGAAATTAGAGAAACATCGCCCTTTACAATAACTACAAATAACATAAAATATCTTGGGGTAACTCTAACCAAACAGGTGAAAGTTCTGTATGACAAGAACTATAAATCTTTGAAGAAAGAAATTGGATAAGATATCAGAAAATGGAAAGATCTCCCATGTTAGTGGATAGGTAGAATCAATATAGTAAAAATGGCAATCTTACCAAAAGCAATCTACAAATTCAATGAGATCCCCATCAAAATCCCAATGTAATTCTTCACAGACCTTGAAAGAACAATACTAAACTTCATATGGAAAAACAAAAAATACAGGATAGCCAAAACAATCTTATACAATAAAGGAACTTCTGGAGGCATCACCATCCCTGACTTCAAGCTCTACTACAGAGCTATAATAGTAAAAACAGTTTGGTATTGGCATGAAAACAGACACATTGATCAATTAAATCAAATAGAAGACCTTGACATTAATCCACACATCTATGAACATGTGATTTTTGAAAAAGAAGGCAAAATTATACAATGAAAAAACGAAAGCATCTTCAACAAATGGTGCGGGCATAACTTGATATCTACATGTAGAAGAAGGCAAATAGATCCATATCTTTTGCCATGCTCAAAACTCAAGTCCAAATGGATCAAAGACCTCAACATAAATTCAGTTACACTGAATATCATAGAAGAGAAAGGGGAAAATAACCTTGAATGCATTGGCATAGGAGACCACTTTCTAAATATAAACACCAGTAGCACAGACACTGAGAGCAACAATTAATAAATGGGAAACTGAGAAACTTCTGTAAGGTGAAGGACACTGTCAATAAGACAAAAAGGCAGCCTACAGAATGGGAAAAGATCTTTACCAACCCCACATCATAGATGGCTGATCTCTAAAATATATAAAGAACTCAAGAAACTAGACAGCAAAATATAAAAATAATCCAATTTAAAAAAAATGGGCTATAGAGCTAACTAGAGAATTCTCAACACAAGAATCTCAAATGCTAAAAAGACATTTAAGGAAATGTTCAACATCCTTAGCTATCAGGGAAATGCAAATCAAAAGACTCTGAGATACCATCTTTCGCCTGTCAGAATGGCTAAGATAAAAAAAAAATACAGATGACAGCTTATGTTGGAGAAGATGTGGAGAAATGTGAACACTCCTCCATGCTGGTGGGAATGCAATCTTGTACAGCCACTCTGGAAATCAGTATGGTGGTATCTCAGAAAATTGCGAATCCACCTATCTCAAGATCCATCAATACCACTCCTGGGCATATACCCAAAAGTTGCTCAACCACACTACAAGGACATCTGCTCAACCATGTTCATAGCAGCATTATTTGTGATAGCCAGAACCTGGAAACAACCTAGATGCCCTTCAACAGAAGAATGGATAAAGAAGATATGGTACATTTACACAATGGAGTATAACACAGCAGTAAAAAACAAAAACAAAAACAAAAGCAAAACAAAACCGATGTCATCATGAAATTTGTAGGTAAATGGATGGAACTAGAAAAAATCATCCTGACTGAGGTAACCCAGATCCAGAAAGACAAACGTGGTATGTACTCACTCATAAGTGAATGTTAGAAGCAAAGCAAAGGATAACCAGGCTACCATCCACAACCTCAGAGAAGCTTGGTAAAGAGGAGAACACTAAGAGGGACACACATAGATTGCCCCAGGAGGGGGAAAGGGTAAGATCTCCTGGGCAAACTGAGAGGGGGGAATAGAGAGAAGGGGATGGGAGGGGATGGGATGTGGGAACATGGGGGAGAGGAGGGAAGGGAGAGCAATGAAAGAGATATCTTGACAGAGTGTACCATTAAGGGGATGGACAGCAGCTAGAGAAAACCTGAGGAACTCACAAGATTGTCCCCAGCTAAGACTCGTAGCATTGGCGGGAAGAGTTCTTGAACTAGCCTTCCCCTGCACTCAGATTGGTGTCTACCCTAATTGTTACCATAGAACCTACATCCAATAACTGATAGAAGCAGATGCAGAGACCCACAGCCAAGCACTTGGCCAAGATTTTGGAGTTCTGTTGGAGAGCAAGGGAGGTCAGAATCATGATGGGAAAAACCACAGAATTAGCTGACCCAAGCTCATGGACTCTGGACTGACAGCTGGGGAGCCTGCATGGGACTCAACTAGGCCCTCTGAATGAGGGTGAAAGTTGTGTGGCTTGATGTGTTTGTGGGTCCCCTGGCAATGGGACCAGGATTTACCCCAGATACACAAACTGGCTTTTTATTCATTCCCTATGGGGCAATGCCTTACTCAGCCTTGATTCAGGAGGGAGGGGCTAGGTCTAGCCCCAACATGGTATAAGAGCCTGTGTTGACTACCTAATGGAGGCCTTATTCTCTATGAGTAGGGGATGGGGGTGGGATAGGAATAGGTGTGGGGAGTGGGAGAAGAGGAGGGAGGGGAACAGGTTGGCATGTAAAAGGAAAGAAAATCTTTTTTTAATAAAAAATTATATATATGTATAAATTATATATATAATAAAAATTATATATATAAAGTAAAAAGAATAACAATCACAAGTCCATCCCTTCCCAACTTACACAGAATCCTGTCTTTTTAGGTCGTGATTAATTTCCAAATGAAAATAATAAGCAGGTCATAATAGGACATAAACATAATAAAACTATTCCACATACAATTGCAAATACATTATATATTTAACTAGGTAATAATTATACCTAATATGATATGACTATACCTTGTATAACTTCAAATGCATTATAAATTTAGAATAGATGGAAATGTCCCTTGAGTGTAGCTGGCATTTTCTTTGGGTCACCAACCAGATTCCAAATAAGGACAAGGAGACTTATTATTAATTGTGAATTCTTGGCCTTAGCCTAGAGTTATCTCACTTTCTCTTTTAACTTAATTTAACCTGTTTCTATTTATCTATGTCATGCCTTGGGGCTTTTTGCTTTTCTGATTCCTCTGTGTCTGTCTGTCTGACCTCTGGCATTTCTTTTTCTTACTTCCTCTCGAGGCTAACTCCTTATCCTACTTACACTTCGTACTTGGAGGTCCTGCCTATACCTCCTTCCTTGATATTGACTATTCAGCTTTTTATTAGATCAATCAGATGCCTTAGGCAGGCAAGGTAAAACAGCAATACACGTTTATATAATTAAACAAATGCAACACATCTTTACATAGTTAAACAAATATTCTGTATCATAAATAAATGCAACACATCTTTGCATAGTTAAACAACTATTCCACAACATTTCCCCCTCTTTGTCTAAATAAAAAGAAAGGTTTTAGCTTTAACATACTAAGACTATACAATAAGAACAATTATCGAGTTCAATTCCCAGCACCCACATGGCAGATCACAACTGTCTATAACTCCAGGATCCAACACCCTCACACAGACATACACAGGCAAAACACCAATAAACTAAAAGTATATAAATTTTTAAAAAAAGAACAATTATCAAGTAAGAATTACATTTACAAATCCATCCCATTTTATTTGGCAAATTCAGAGAAAAACCCCATCCTATCTTGGTGATTCCAAAGTCGTGTACCTAATTTACTTTCTATCCTAACTTGTATAATTAACCGAAAATTATCTTTTTAGACCTCAAAAGTTTTTCTTAGATAAGCTTTTATGTTTCTCAACCTTATAGACTTTATATCTCTTATGTAAGTTTCTTTTATTAATATGGTAACAAGGAAAACTATAACTATCTTCCCTTCAACTCCATCAGAAACCCAAGAAGAATATAGTATAGCCTGAATAAACAGGAAGTGCAGAGCAAGCAACTTCCAAAATTATAAAAATGACAAAGACACATCTGGCTGCCTGGATAGTCACTCAAGTTTCCTCTGCAACATTGAGGCATCCATCTTCAGCCTATAGGCCTAGAATATCTAAAAGACTTTTCTGTAAAGCAGGAATTTTGAAGGACTCTACTACCTTGTCTTAGCAAAGTTTGACAATCTTTCTCCTGCGTGTCCTGTTTGTCCAGTTTGTATAGAATACTGTCAGCAGTCAAGGCAAGGTCAGTTTCTTGCCCAAATGACTAGTTTTTCTACATTGAAAGCAAAATTCATATGGAGGTTATTCAATGCCCATTATCCTTTTATGAAGTAGATTCATGCTGCTGGGAGTAGACATGTCTAACTTTCATGAAAAGTCTTAGGTTATTAAACATTTTATATACCATATTTTGTAGGTCTCTGAAGCATTTGAAGATCACCTCTATATCTAAAATATATCTGTTTAACCTTGAAAACATGACTACAAGTTTGATTGTTATAGATGACTAATTACTAACCTGCACTTCTTAATTATCCTAAACAGTTTGTAATAATAGCTTTCAAGGACTAAAACTTTTTTTTTATTTTATTTTTCGAGACAGGGTTTCTCTGTGTAGCTTTGAGCCTGTCCTGGATCTCGCTCTGTAGACCAGGCTGGCCTCCAACTCAGAGATCCACCTGCCTCTGCCTCCCGAGTGCGGGGATTAAAGGTGTGCACCACCACCACCCGGCTTTTTTTTTTTTCATTTTTCTTTATTAAGAAATTTTCTACTCACTTCACATACCACCCACAGATCCCCCCTCCTCCCTCCTCCCTCCTCCTACCCCCCAGCCCTCTCTCCCAAGCAACCCCGCATCCCCACATCCCCCAAATCAAGGTCTCCCATGGGGAGTCAGCAGAGCCCAGCACACTGAGCCTGGGCAGGAAGGACTAAAACTTTATATTACATTTTTAAATGAGCTGCATAGGAACAATGCCTTAAACAAGAGTAGAAACATGTATGTGGTATAACAAAAATAATCTTAAATTTGTATCAATATATAAAAATTCATACCAATGTAAAATATTTGAGATGTATAGTTGTCTTTTTAGCCTATATTCCTATATTCCCACTAAATGATTACAAACGTCCATGATCCACTGAATAACCAAAAACCACCCACCCCACCTGTTGGAAATGTGGGCATGGTGTTATCTAGACTGCTTCCTGTTTTCTGGGGGTAATGGTTTCCCCAGGGGACCCTGAGAAAATTGAGATAGTGGTCCAGTTCTAAGAATACTAGCTATAGCCTTTGTTGTCCAGGCTCTGTGTAATGAGAAAGTACAAGACTTATCTGAAGTTTTGGCTAGAATAGTCTGTAAAGTTGCATCATCTCAGCTAGCAGGCTTGAAATTGTTCTGAATGCAGAACTCTGAGGAAACTGCAACAAAGGCACTCCGAAAGGCTGGATCACCTGGGCCACCCATTTTCACTGGTGTTCAGTCCCCTTGCTCTAAAAACATACAAACTTTCAAAGGTAACATACGTATCCACATTAGCACAAGTATGGACTGTGCATTGTGCACAAGTCAGCCAAAGATGATTTTTTGTTTTATGTTTGAGCAGGTAAAAGACATCTGTCAACTTTATAAGTTTGTTTGTCCTGAATAATCAAACTTCTATCAATGCCACATGAAAGAATTGCATGTAATAATAAGTCATGAGGATTCTGTAGCCAACAAGATTTACATGTCTCATCCAGTCTCAGAGCTGTTCCCATGTCAAGAGATCAGCATGTACATCTCCTGTCTTGTAATTTTTCTAGTTTTATTTCTTTATGTCTGTAGCCAAGATTTTCAGGGGGTCTTCCCAATCAAATATGGCTTCTATTAATTTTGAAGTAATCCATAACCTTTCATTTCCTGTGGAAACAAAAGTTTCTCTCCCCCAATACAATACATATTCTGAATCCCATTTTAAAGTTAAAGTTAAGACATCCCTAAGGTATCTAGGCTGATTTAATTCAACAGTTCCTTTTACAATCCCATGTCTCTCAGCAGCTGCCATTTGTTCATTGTTCATTGTTCATTCAAAAAATTTAAAGTCAGCAAAGCACCATACAGGATCCAGATTCCACGTGTATTTCCCATCTTTACCCTTCTTTTTAAAAAGCTTTACTTATTTTTAACTATTTACTTTTTTCTATGACTGTCTATACCCATTTTCTTTTCTTTCTTATGCACCTATGCACACTGTAACTTGTTTAAAAGTTTTTTGTTTTTGGTCTGGACCTGTTTTACTGTGCACCTGTAGCATTCTCTGACTGCATGAGTCAAACCTTAAACTGCTAAGAGGCAGCTAGGCCCTCTGCCATGTAGCTTTGGCAGTTGGTTCTGCCCCATCCTCAAGTCTATGAGAGCTGAGCCTTGAGCCCACAGTCTTGGCCAAGACCTGCATTTAACCAAGAACTGTATTTAACTGCCCCAGCTCTAGAAAGTTGGTGGCTGCACTCTGTCAGGCATTTTTATTTAGTTTGCTGGCTGCTTAAGTGCTCTGCTGCACAGCAGGGTCTCTTAAAAGAGCCACATCCTTATCTTTTTTTTTTTCAACTTTCTGAGGCCCTACGTGGAAATTCTGGCAGCACACTGGGTGCCATTTGTAGTTGGCATTTTCCCTGGGCTGTCCACCATCTCCCAAATAAAGACGCAGAGACTTACTATTAATTATGAATGCTTGTCCCACTAGCTTTTTAAACTTAATTAACCTGTTTCTATTTATCTACATTTTGCCTTGGGACTTTTTGCCTTTCTTTCATTCTGTATGTCCTACTTTCCTGGTTCCTCTGTGTCTGTCTGGCCGGCCCCTGACATCTCCCAGGCATCTCTTTTTCTTTCTTCCTCTCAAGCCTAAATTCCTCCCCCCCCCTACTTACACTCCCTTCCTGGAAGTCCTGCCTATACCTCCTCCCTCACTATTGGCCATTCAGCTTTTTATTAGACCAATCAGGTACCTTAGGGAGGCAAGTTAAAACAGCAACACATCTTTACATAGTTAAACAAATGCAACACATAGTTAAATATTCCCCCAACACTTAAAGGGCATTCATTCTTTTAGTATCTCAGACTTAAATTTGATAATCATTGATATCCTCTTAATTGATGTTATATCATATTTTAAAGAAATTGAAAGAAAACACAAATATCTGTGCAAAGACATTCTTAATAAAATACAATAGAAACACTCATGTCTACTATAATTGTCATTTCTGTAACTGGTCACGTGGCCTTAGCTGGTATTTATAACTACATTCCTCTACTACCCAGTCTGTATTTTCCCCCACCCTCAGCAAGAAACTCAACAGGTTGTGGCTCTTTTAATGGAGGAGTGATCTGTACCTTCATTCCTGAGGGGTCTGTGCCCTTTGTCAACCTGCCTGGCTGTTGTAATTTCCCATTGACTTTAATCACAGGACACCATAGCACCAAGAGACATCCTATAAGATCTCCTGCACTCCAGATATGATCTTTCTTACACTCATTGTGGAGAAGCAATCCAATACTCCCATAGTAGTCTGGATCTATCACCCCTCCTAATACTGTTACTCCTTTCTTAGCCTGTTGGTTTAAGGGCATCGGAAGCCCAAAGTGGCCAGGGAGAAGTCTTAGCTTCTAGGTCAATGGAATGTTTGTTGTGGATCCTGGCGAGAGTGCTCCCCAAACTTCTAGGCCAGCAGAACTTTTGGTCATAGGAACAGGAAGCAAAAATTTTCCTCTGAGTCACTAGGGGTGATAGAGAGTGGAACTTTTCCTTTTCCACCCCTTGGTTTCTGGACCATAGGAGAAAACTTACCATATATTGGACACTAATTCAAAGCATATACTGCCTTCTGGAGAACCCTGTCCTAGCCCTCCAGGCTGCTGCCAAGTAATTGGCACTGTATGTGTTTTCAAAAGTCCATTCCAGCTGGGCAGTGGTGGCACATGCCTTTAATCCCAGCACTCGGGAGGCAGAGCCAGGAGGATCTCTGAGGCCAGCCTGGTCTACAGTGTGAGTTCTAGGACAGGCACCAAAACTACACAGAGAAACCCTGTCTCAACAAACAAACAAACAAACAAACAAACAAACAAACAAAACCCCCTAATACAAAACAAAACAAAAGTCCATTCCATCTTTCTATCAGGCCAGCTGCTCCAAGATAGTGGGAAACACAGTAAGACCAGTGGATCCCATGACCGTGGGCCCACTGTTGCTCTTCTCTGGCAGTGAACTGAGTTCTTTGGTCAGAAGCAATACCATGTGGAATACCATGATGGTGGATAAGGCATTCTGTAAATCCACAGATGGCGTTTTTGGCAGAAGCATGACGTGCAGGAAAGGCAAGTCCATAACCCAGGGTAAGTATCTACTCTAGTAAGGACAAAGCATTGTATATTCCCCAGAGGAAGTCATAAAACATAGTAACCTGTCACCATACTGCTGGCTGATTGGTCACCCTGGGGAATTATGCCATATCTAGGACTCAATATTGATCTCTGCTATTGACAGACCTGGCACTATGCAGTAGCTTGGTCAGTGGAAGTCCATGTTGTCTAGATATTGCATAACCCCCATCTCTGCCTCTGTGGTGGTTTGGATAGGTATGGCACCCATAGACTCATGTGTTTGAATGCTTGGCTCATAGGGAATAGCACTATTTTTATGAGGTGTGACCTTGTTGGAGTAGGTGTGGCTTTGCTGGAGGAAGTGTGTCACTGTGGAGGCAAGTTTTGAAGTTATATATATATATGTGTGTGTGTGTGTGTGTTCAAGCTACTCCTACTACTTAGTTTTTCCTTCTGCTCCTTGCAGATCAAGATATAGGACTCTCAGATCCTTCTCCAGCCCTATGTCTGCCTGCACGATGCCATGTCCCACTGTAACATACTTTCTTTTGGGTCACCAACCATCTCCCAAATCAAGATACAGAGACTTCTTATTAGTTATGAATGCTCAGCCTTACCTTCTGCTTGTCCCACTCGCTCTTATAACTTAACCCATTGCTCTTCATCTGTGTTTTGCCTTGGAGCTTTTTGCCTTCCTTTCCTTCTGTATGTCTTACTTTCACTGCTTCTTGAGTCTGGCTGTCCGGCAGCTGTCTGGCTTCTGTCTCAGGGTGTGTCCTTCTCTTTCTCTCTGGTTCTCTCCTTTCCTTCTTTGCCTAGATTTCTCCTCTTATTTATTCTTTCTGCCTGCCAGCCCCGCCTATCCCCCTCCTGCCTAGCTATTGGCTATTCAGCTTTTTATTAGACCAATCGATGCCTTAGGCAGGCAAGGGGAAACAAATTCAACACATCTTTACATAATTAAACAAATGAAGCACAAACAAATGTAACACATCTTTACATTGTTAACAAAGGCAGCAGAAACAAATGTAACACAACATAGTTTTTGTGTGTGTGTGGTTTCTGATCCAGTTTTTGCATTTTTTTAAATTAAAATTTTTCATTTATTTTACATACCAACCCCAGTTTCCCCCCCCTCTCTCCCCATTCCCTTCCCCCATCTCGTGTCTATCTGCACCCCCCCATCCACTTCTCTTCTGTTCAGAAAGGGGCAGGCCTCCCATGGGAGTCAACAAAGCATGTTATATCACATTGAGGTGGGACCAAGCTCCTCCCCCTGCAAAAACTGGGAGAAGAATCTCTGCATGTGGAATAGGTTCCAAAAAAGCAAGTTCTTATGCCAGGAACAGGTCCTGACCCTATGGCCAGGGGCCCCACAAACATATCAAGCTATACAACTGTCATCCACATTCAGAAAGCCTAGATCAGTCCCATGCAGGCGCCCTAGCTGCCTGTCTATTTAGTTCAGGTCATCTGTCTCTGTGGGCTTCCCCATCATGATCTTGACCCTCATTGCTCATACAGTCCCTCCTCCCTCTTGTCAACTGAACTCCCAGCTCTCATCTCAGTTCTTAACTGTGGATCTCTGCATCTGCTTCCATCAGTTACTGGATGAAGGCTCTCTGTTGACAATTAGGGTATTCACTAATCTGATTAAAGGAGAAGGCCAGTTCAGGCTCCCTCTCCACTATTGCTAGGAGTCTTAGCTGGGGTCATCCTTGTGGATTCCTGGGAGTTTCCCTGGCACCAGGTTTCCCCCTAATCCCCAAATAGCTCCCCCTATCTCTTTCATTACTCTCCTCCTCTGTCTCACCCCCAACTTGACCAACCTGATCCCTCATGTTCCCATCCCCCCCATCCCCTCCCCTAAATCCCCCACTCCCAGTTTACCCAGGAGATCTCATCTACTTCCCCTTCCCAGGGAAATCCACACATCCCTCTTAGGGTCCTCTTTGTTATCTAGCTTCTCTGGGGTTCTGGATTATAGCCTGGTTATCCTTTGCTTTACATCTAATATCCACTTATGATTGAGTACATACCATGTTTGTCTTTCTGAATTTGGGTTACCTCACTCAGGATGATTTTTTTTCTAGTTCCATCCATTAGCCTGCAAATTTCATGATGTCATCGTTTTTTTGCTGTTGAATAATACTCCATTATGTAAATGTACCACATTCTCTTTATCTATTCTTTGGTTGAGGGGCATCTAGGTTGTTTCCAGGTTCTAGCTATTATGAATAATGCTGCTATGAACATAGATGAGCAAGTATCCTTGTGACATAATTGAGCATCCTTTGTGTATATGCCCAAGATTTCATCTTCACATAGTTAAAGTGATATTTTGCAGCATAAATATATGTAACACATCTTTGCCTAGTTAAAATAATATTCTATAACATCCCACCATGATAAAAATGGACTAAACCTCTGAAACTGTCAGCCAGCCCCAATTAAATATTTTCCTCATGGAAGTTACCTTGGTCATGGTGTCTCTTCACAGCAATAAAAACCCTAACTAAGACATCCACCATGGCCATTTTGTTCATGGACCCATTAGGCAGTGACAAGAAAAGCTGGGGAAATAGGATGACTGTCCACACAATGGGTCCTCCTATCTACCTGATTATTAAACTCCTCAGCTAAAGTCATCTTTTGATGATAATTTACATGGGACACAAATGTCTTCACATCCTTTTGGATGAGTTTCTATTCACATACTTCTTCCCCAGATATCTTTTGCACCAATTTTCCAATCATGTTCTTTTCAAGTTCTTGACCATCAAGCCAATCATTGGGTACAGCCATGAATCAGTGAACAGTTATATATCTTATGATTTATCCCTCAAAACAAAATATATTACTGTGTGTATTGCCTAGAGTTCTGCCAACTGAAAATTTCTCTTCTCTAGTGTTGTTCTAAAAAGGAGTTGTAATGTTGCAACTGTCCACTTCTGCTTAGTACCTGCATAGTGTACAGAACCATCAGTAAACAAGGCCCCAGTATTCTCTTCATCAGTTAAGCAGTTATCGGGAACATCTCATGAGGCAATGGGTACATACTTGGTAGCAGATGGCATTGTACTGGGAGTAGAAACTATAGGCATTTGGGCAACTAATACGTGTAACTTGCTTTTGCCTTTAGGACCTGCTCAGGCCTGATTATGTGTACACCATTTCCATTTGATAACAGATTGCTACCATGCACATCTTACTTTATGGCTTGGTCAGTGGAGAGAGCACTCAGTTCATTATTGGTAGCTCAGGTCTCATGGTAACTTGGTGGCCCATTGTCAAACATTTAGTTTCCACTATGTCCCAATAACAGTAAAACTTTTAGGTATTTTATCAAAGTCCTTCCTCAGGGGAACTTGGTCAGCCTATCATTCAAGGGGTTCTTGGTCTGCAAAGTGGCTCATGTCTGGAAATTGATTCACAGGCCAAGATTGCCCTTTGCCACAATCTAACTTAACCTTCCTTTCATTTGTTTGAGAATTTTTCCTCTCGTACAGATCAAACAAAAATTCAGTAGGCTTCTTATATTTTTAATGCCTGGGAATACCATGATTTATTAGCCAGTACTAAAGGGCCATATGAGTCATGCCACTGTAAAATTCACTTTGTCTGTGACTGTCTGTGCTGCCCATTATGATATCTATGATCACCTTGCCTTTAGTTATTTAGTGCTTCCACCTGGCCCCTGCTCCCTCAGGGCCCAATTAAACCCATTGCATTTAATTCATCCAACTGAAGAACAATATCTCTAACTCTAAGGTCTGGTACATGAAAAACGATGACAACAAAGCCCTTCAAATGTGCTGGTGCCCCTCTCACCGTTTTGTATCTTATAGGATAAGTGAGAAGTGCATCTAAAGGGCCTTCTCACTGCGGAAGATTAGGTTTTATACAGAGTACCACTGTAGCAATACAATTTCCCTGAGCCTTAAAATCCCTTCATCAACAGCTAAGCCAAGCGATACCAGGCATCTCCAGCTCCTTTTCAGTAGGCCATCTTTTGACAAATGCTTCAGTCAACCATTCAAACAAACTTTTGACACTTTTTTTTTTAGCTGTGCAAGCTTCTATATTAAATCTAGAATCTTCATCCAGACGGTCCATATCAATAAACTCAGCCTCATCCAGTTTTATGTTCCTTCCACCATTATCCCACACCCTTAAAATCCATTCCCACACGTATTCCCCAGACTTCTGTGTGAATGAATTAGAAAATGCATTATGCTCTTTAGTAGTGTGGTGCACCTGCCCATGGACTACACTTTTCACCTCCCCTCTAGGAGCCTGCTTTGCCTTAAGTCTGATCTAGAGACAACTAATAGTAGATCCTGAGGGGCATCAGTACTATCTTGCCTGGCATTTTCTTCAGAGAAAGTCACTGCTGGTTTAGAAGACAATGAAGGATAAATTTCCTCAGTTGAAGATGAAAAGGGCAATATTTCAAGGAGTAGAGGGTGATGGCTAACATTATGTCTTAAGTTTAAATTATAGTATTTAAGAGATCTGTAAAACAAAAATACTTCTAACCTGTAAGCCCCACTTGCCCCAGGACAGATAACTTCCTGATATACTGGGAGCTGTTGTTCATGTAAGATAATGAGCCATTTGCTTTTGATTCAGTAAAAAGCTTTGTAAAGAAGCTTCTGTAAACATCCTTGCACAGGATGTGTACATGATCACATGTGGGTA
>CABHPQ010140123.1:0-21917 GCA_902168405.1 Peromyscus aztecus | reverse complement strand
TCTTTAAATTTTGTTCATGGATACACTGTATCTTGTTCACATCCAAGCTCATCCCTCCTTCCAGCTCCCTTTCTCCCTCCCACAGCTGTCTCTTAACTTCATGTTATCTTTTCTTTTCTATAACCCATGGAGTCCAGTTAATTCTATCTGTAGGTTCATGTGTGTAAATCATGGACTAGAGCATGAAAATTAATCAATGGACACCATCCAAAGTAGAATGATTCTCCTTCATCAGTAGCCATCAACTGCCTCAGCAAGGGTGGAGCATAGAGAGCCCCTCCCTAACTCCATTCTGGATTTTTTTCTTTTTCTTTGGCTTTTTTCAAGACAGGGTTTCTCTGTGTAACAGCCCTACCCATCGTGGAACTCGCTCTGTAGACCAGGCTGGCCTCAAACTCTCAGAGATCCACATGCCTCTGCTTCCTGAGTGCTGGGATTAAAGGAGTGCACCACCACCACCAGACCCATACTGGAATTTTTAACTGGTTTAATCTCATGCAGACAATCATAGCTGCTCTGAGTTCATGTGTGCAACAGCTGTCATGTCCAAAAGACAGAATTTCACAGCCCTTTTCCTTGTCCTCTCATTCTTACATTATTTCTGCCCTTTTTTTTCCTAATGTCCCCTAAGTCTTAAGGGATAGGGATTGTAGGTTGATATAAATGCTCTGTCTATCACTGAACACTCACACTCACTCTCCGTACTTTAAACAGTTATAAGTCTCTGTATTAACCACAACCCTCTTCAATAAGAAGCTTCTGTGATCAAGGTTGAAAGTAGCCTAGGTTTATGGTTATAAATATAAATATTTAGAAAACAGTTTGACAAAATGACTATTTAGCCAAAGAACAATAGTAGGTTCTACCCTAAGGCCTATGATCTCCCTAGCCATAGACTTTTGATCAGATTTAGACAATCAGAAATGAATTATTTTCTGGGGAACAGGCCCCAGATCCACTTTTTCCTGGTTACCCCGTAACAGTCATGCTATTATTGTACCTGTGGAAAAATCTCGCCTAGCAGGCCACTACTGCAGCATGCAGGGTCCAATGCTGAGTATGACCATCGATGTCTTTTCTCCCCAGGAGCCTGTATAGCAAATTCCAGTACCATGAAATCTAGCCATCAAGGAGCAAGTTTCCTGGTTTGTTTAAGATTGATTTCTTTTATATTCTGTAACCCATGTATGTAGTGTCTTTATCAATAAGGTCCTATCTATTATGGGTTTGGTGGGACCAAGAGCAATGGCAATAATCTATATTGTTTTGGGTGTCTCTGGGAGTTTTCTGACCAATAACTCACAGGAAGTTTCCCTGAGCTTGGCGTTGAGATGTTCACTTAATAAGCCATGTGTTCTGGAAGCAGCGTTGTCCACCCACTTGTGGTAATTCTGTTCAAACTCCTTTTAAAATTATGTCTGTTTATAAACTAGTGGAGTTTTTAAGGCTTTTCCATACATGCTTAGTTATGGTTGATCCACTCTTTACATCTCCTTTCCCCCACTCATTTATCACCATCCTCACATATACCTTTAGCTTCCAGCATTCTTTGTTATCACATGTGCTATACTATCTATTTCTTTTCATTATATTTTTACTTGGGTTACAAGTAAATAGGTTCCCATATAACTTCCTCATGCATGCTTCACTTTAACCGTCCCCCTGTTTCCCCACTTCTCATCACTCACTAGCTACTTGAACTTTTCTGTCCCTAGTATTACCCCATTCTTTTGTCACCAATATTCTGCTATCACCCTCCCTAAATGCATCTCCTAGGGGCCCATTTTTTGTATCCTGGCATCCACATATACTTAGACTAAACACACATGTATAGTGATATTTTATTTGTACTGAAATGTGATTTGTATTTTAATAAATAAAGTTGCCCAGGGGTCAGAGCTATTAGCAAGCCATAGTGAAAGCTGGGTGGTGGTGGTGCATGCCTTTAATCCCAGCACTTGGTAGGTAGAGCTAGGTAGATCTCTGTGTGTTCAAGGATACAGCCAGCATTGGAGACACATGCCTTTAATCTCAATACCAACCATAGAAGACCTGGAGGTCTGTACAGACAGTCAGTGACTAGGAGGTCATGTGGTTGGGTTTACAACCAATTAGAAGGCAAAATAGAAACTCTATAAAAAAAAAAAGACAGACACAGGAAGTAGCTCTCTTTCGGAAAATACAACAGCGACAGGAAGGGTAAGGTTTTTAGCTCTTAGTTATTGCTTTGACCTCTTGGCTTTCCTCTTTGTATTGGCTTTGTGTTTCTTATTTAATAAGACAGTTGGTTACATCTACACAAATGAGAGAAATTTTGAAGCTAGCATACACATCTGAGAGAAGACATGCATTGTTTGTTTTGAGGAGACCTGGGCTACTTCACTCACTGTATTTTTTTCCAGTTCCATCCATTTAACCACAAACTTTAAAACTTCACTTTTCTCTACAGCTGAATAATATTCCTTGGTGTACACTTTCAATATCCTCTCATCCAATGATAGACATCAAAGTTGGTTGCAGTTCCTTGTTACTGTGAAAAGAGTGACACTGAATGTGGTTGTGCGAGTATCTCTGCAGTAAGATGGAAAATGTTTTAGATACATGCCTAGTAATGGTATAGCTGAGTCATTTCGCCATCTTATATCTAGTTCTTTGAGAAAATCCAACACTGATTTCCAAAACTAAGTACTCTCCCTCCCTTAATTTTATATCTTGTGAGAATTTCAAACCGCTAATCATCACTTTTTCCTCCAGAGAAATGATACAGAAACCTGGATGAGTTGGTCAATGAGAAAGCAGAAATTATGACTGATCTTTTCTTAGGTTCAAACATAGAATTCAGTTGCTCAAAGGAGTAAGTGAGAATAAAGCAAGTTGGAAGCAATAATTTTATTTTAATTAATTTTGTAAGGAATTAATATATTCATGCTTTAGGAATAAAACTGTCTATCGATGTACACTCTAAAAAGTTCTGTCTTCTGCTCAGTCCCATTTATCCATTCTTGTCTGTCTTAAAATGACATTGGCTAGGTTTTTATTGTCTTTTCAGTATTTATTATACAAACACAACAGAGTACAAATATTTTTCCCAATATTTTACTACCTTTTATACATGGTTATTTGACTTTATACACTGTTTGAACTTTGTTTTTTTTTGTTTGTTTGTTTTGTTTTGTTTTATTTTCACCTCTTAGCTGCACTGCTTTGTGCTAAATGGGGCTTGAGTAACCCAAATCCACACCTTCATTTGCAATGTATTTGAGGAAGAGTGCTTTTGGATATAGGCACCCCCTCCCTTAAAAGAAGATGTATGTGAGAATTTGTTTCCTCTTCATATTTCTGCAACTCAGAGAGCCACTAGAATTCAACTGTTGAGGCACCCCACCCCCAAAGCTTCCAGCCTCCAGAGTCATGAGAATGAAATTTTTGTTAAGTCATAGAACATATCATGAAGGTTAATATATACCCAAGATCCTCAATACTCCTATTTCCACTGTTTTTTTTTTTCATTCTACAACTGCATTGTGTATTTACTTATGGATACTGCATTAGTTCTCCATTGTTGTGACAGAACAGCTGTGACTAACAATTCAAAAGAAGGAATGATTTGCTTTGGTCATGAATTTAGAGGATTCAGTTTCTAGTCTCCAGGCACCATCATTTCAGTGTGATATGTGTGTGGAGCAGAATGTGCTTCATTACTTGACATTGTAGGACACATGAGCTGTTTCCCTATCTTCTTCAATGAAGAAAGCCTTGTGACTACCCATGCCCAGATTTTATTTTATTTTATTTTATTTTTGTTTAAACTTGGGTATTTATTTATGAATGCAATTGCTAGGTTAACAATGTAATGTTTAACATTTAAGTCACCTTCATTATCCATATCAGCATTTAATGGAACCACAGTATTATATCATTACAAAACCAGTGACATGTCATCAGACATTTTTCTTAACTTTTACTGATTCTTTGTGGATTTCACATCATGCATTCTGAGTACACTTTTCTCTCAGTCTGCTTACATCTGCCCTCTGTCCTTGCAACCTCCTTCCCCTGCCCCAAATCAAAATCAAATTTAAAGGATAAACCAAAAACCAAACCAAACAAAGAAACAAAACAAAAACAAAAAAGAGTCTTGTCCTGGAAGCTATAGTGTGACCCATTGAGAAACACTTTACCCTTTAGTCCATTCATCTTTACTTGCAAGTGTTTATTACCAGGAGTCATTCATTGGTCTGGCTCGAGGCCTCTGGTGGGGATCATTTCTGTAGGAGGAAATGGTCTTGAAGCAGTTTTCCTCTGCTACTTCTCTTGTGAATATTTCAGTAAAGCATCTCTCAGAGAACAAAGAACCTTGTATACACAGATAAGTACTGGAGACACAAGGAAAGTTTAACATACAGCTCTCCTGTTCAATGGAATGAAATCCCAAGCTACTATTCATGGAATGCTAGTGATCCTTTGCTGTCTGATGAGACAGGCATTGCCTTATCTTCCAGAATTTATGTGTTTACTTTTTAGTAAACCTTTTCCCCTAAATCATAAGCATTGCTTTTAGATCATGAAACCCACTTTTATGAGTGAGGTCACTTATCTTTTACAACAACCTAAGTGACTTCTATGTTATTTTAGGGCCAGGTCAATCCTGATGCCCTCAGGAATTATGTTTACCTCAGTCGAGCTCCTTAGACACTAAATCTTGGGCACTATCTCTATGTCAACAATACCTATCCTTGTGAAAGAAGCCAGATGTACTTTGTAAAAAATCTCAGTGTAAACATGTCCTAAATTTTTGTGTACTTGGGACTGAGTTAATTGTTATCTGAATTTTTTTTTCAAGATTGTGCTGTGCTTAAATATGACTAAAGCAAAATGATCTGGGCCAGACTCTAGGGGTCCTGGTCCAGCACTGGTTACAATAAAATCTGGCTGAGCCAAGTTTCATTCTTGTCTCTTTGTGGATCATCCTTTCCCTGCCTGCTGTAAAGCTTGCAGAGGAATCACCACACAATCTATTCATCTTTTTCTCCTATTTTCTAATGGGATTATTTGCTGTTTTCCTTTTATGCTTAGAATTATTTGCATATTCTAAATTCTAGTCCTTCACCAAATATATAAATTGTGAAGTTTCCTTCCAGAAGGCATTTTTTCATCCTCTTCATAAAATCTTTACAAAGAAAAGAATTTTAATTTTGTTGACTTCCAGTTCAGTAATTTTCTTTCATGAAACATTGTTCCAGTGTCAGTTACTATCTCTTCCCTCAGATCTACCTTCCCAGGCATGTCCTAAGGCACAGGCTGCCTGTCTCTGGAGCCATACTGAGAACCCTGAACAGAAAACCAGGAGTACTTCTGCATGGGCGCAGGAGTACTGTGTCCCACCCAGGGCTACAGAAAAGTGCTCTGGCCCATCACCTTCTGTGTCTAAAGGTACACTTGAGACTCTCCTCATGTGTTTCTAGATTTCCTAAACATTCTACAGGTTTATAATTTATATTTAAGTTTATAATGATAATTTTTGGAAAAGTTGGTGTTATTGAGTCCTCCTACCCAAAAGTAATGGATTTCACTATGATATTTTCATGCATATTTGTCTTTATATCCTTTTTTAATATGTCTACAGGACCAACATGGTAGAAGGACAGACATGTTCCTGTAAATTGTCCACTTAGCTCCATATATGCATAATAAATCAATCAATCAATCAATCAATCAATCAATAAATAAATAAAATGCAAGAAAGTGTTTTCTAAAAGGTCAACCTTTCTTCTATTAATATAAGATAAAACCTTTTAAAATATTATCTGAACATTCAAATATATTTGTGTCTACTTAGAGGCTTTCTATTCCACAATTTTAGTCTGTGCATATATTTACACAATAAGTTCCTTGCTTTTTTATTTTTATTTTATTTTATATTTTCACAATTTTTGCTTTCATGGTCATTTCTTCCTACCCTGCTTCTGAGTGGTAAATGTCACTTCTTAAAACCAATTGCTAATCATTATTTCTTCCTAAGTTAAAAGAAAAAAAAAACTTTTATGTGATATCTGGTCGAATTTCTTAACTTGGTTCTTTTATGAACTAAAAGAAATTTAGAATATTTTCATCACTTATCAATAATATTACATTCAATGAATGATAGAAATGTTTATGAAGTGAACTGATCAAAACCCATGCATTACTATATTATGTGCTATGTGTATGGTAATTTATGTAGCAATTTCCTAGTTGACACTGTAGAATATATATTACTTAGCATTATCTTTGATAGCTTTATGTTCTTTTTTTTAAAATTTAGAGATAATAAGCACATCATTTCTCCCTTCTTTTTCTTCCCTCCAAATGCTACTATATATACTTCTTCTCTTTCAATTTCACATTTTTAATTGTTGATATATGCATATGGATTTTTTTAAAAAATTTGATTACTTTTATAAGAAATACAATATATTTTGAATACATTCTTTCCCCTCCCTCAGCTTTATTGTAATTTTTTAAAATAATTATCTATACTTTTTTGAGAGACAAAAGTCTCATTGAAGTTTTGTCTTCTCTATTTGCATAATCTTGTTTCCCTTCACCTTCCCACCAGATAACAGTTGCCAGGAATATCCATATCTTCACATGGGTTTGGGGAACATTTACATGTTCTGACTACAGTTTCAGCAGGCTATACATCCTGTCTTTCCTTTGTTCAGTGCAATGTTGGCATGTTAAGTGTGCGACTCTGAGCCTGCTTACCTTGGAACAATTAGGAAAAACAATGAAAAAAAAAATCTCTGGATTTCTTCTAAATCTTTTGTGTTTATTTATCTTTTCAATAACTCTCCAAGGTTTCTTGAGATAAAGTCATTAATATTTGTTCATAATTTCTTTATATTCTAAGGCTTTGCACCCAGAGGTCATATTTTATGTGTATATTATGATTGTATGAATGCTGAAAATTTTCATTCATGTAATTATTAATTTAACCCTACTTTGGGTCTATTATGTGTGCTTGTACATCCTTACTGAACAAGTGTATTGTTTGTTTAGCCATTCTTCAAGGGTTATAAGAATACCTCCATTTTCAGCCCACAGGGAATACAATTTAAATATCTTATCACAGACTTGCCCAGGGCACTGGCATCCTCCCTCACATCTACACTGACACAGACTGTAACTGCTTGCTCTTGCAGGTAAGCATTCAGTTAGACAGGAAGCCAAGTGTCTTAGACTTGTACATTCTTCTTCTTTATATTTCAGGAAGCACAGATCAAATTTTCTTCTAACCCAGGTAGTCATCTGCAGTTTCATATTCATCGCAGGCCAGAAAAGAATTCTTTTTGCATATCTTACAAATGGTTTATAGAAACTATGGTATATGTAATTTAGATTATTACATTGTTTCTATAACTTGTTTTACACATGAGTCCTACTGTTTAATCTTCACAATAGTCTTATAAGGACATTAATATATTTACTTTTTATAAGTTATGGATTTATATTTTTAGAACTCAGGTATTATTCTCAAGATTTCCAGTAGATGAAATAAAATGAAGAATCATAGTGTTGCAGTAAGTGTGTGACTGCAGTATGTACATTTGAACACCACAAGTCATCCTCCAATGGTAAAATGTGACTAAGAATCAAGTACACCTACATATCCAAATGTCTGTAGGGACTCTAGGGTCATTTAGTCATTAAGATTTGAAATTATGGTTTCTAAAAATTGAAAGTACTGAGAACAGGAATTTATTAGGTTTGGCTTTGCTTGTAGATAGTCATTGCTATGCTGATCAACTATAAACCCAAATCAAAAAGCAAACTAAATAATACTGATCTTAACTTTATCCAAAATATGAGTTTCATCATGAACTTTTACATTAACTATTAATTTTGATGCAACATATTGCATTGGAATATATTGCAGTTTTATTGTCCTCATTTACTTGTATACACATAAGACATATTTCATGTACCTCAGAATAGACTCAGCCCTGGAAGTAAGAAAGTAGATTAAATTGAAGAATTTTATAAAACTCAATAAGCAAATGTCTACTCAACCAAACCATAATAGTCTTCAAAGGAAATAGCAAAAAGAGAAAAGAAAAAAAAGTTAAATTTTTGCCTTTTAAATCTTTCAATGCTACTGTGTTTATAAACTTTACAGTCATTTTCATAATGATAAAAACATTATTGAAAGTGTAAATTGAAGTGGTATGCCAGATTTCTGACTATACTCATACCAGTGTCTTGATACATTAAATGAGTTACAGAGGTGTTTATTCTAATCATAAGACTTCAGAGTTTTACCACGTAGAGAAAACGATGTGGACACTGTATTCCAGTGATGCATTCTGAAATGTTAATAAAGGTGAAAGAAAGATTCATTCATTTAAAAGATTCATTTAATAGGAAGGCCAAGTTGAATGGAACCACAATAATATTTGACCAGGAAGTATATGCAACAAATTATTATGAAATAATTGAGCTTTTTAATTTGCCTTTATTTTTGAGAATTTCTTACATGAATATAATGAAATATTATCATATTTACCTCCCATTTCTCCCTCTAAATTACCCATATCTCCCTCAATATATACACCCCACCTAACTTTATATATATATAAAACCTACAAATTCCAGGTTGTGTTGCCCATATTATATGGACATAGATACATCCATTGGAGGATAGGAATCCTATCAGAAGCTACATCTTCAAAAAAGAGTGATCCCCTCCCAAAAAAAGAAAACTATTAACTGCAAATATCCTCAGTAATGTGTGGGGACTTGAAAACATCTTCAGCATCTGTGTGAGGATTTTGACTGGCTTGATCTTCTTTAAGTATTCCAGCTGCTGTGAGTTCATAAGTATAAGGACCATACACCTCCAGAATATATTATCTCAAACCAGCACTCTCTCACACCAGCACTCTGTTTCTTCCAGATCTTACCTTTTTGTTCCTTCTCTTCTATGACTTTACATGATCCTTGGCTGGGAGGACAGCTAATATAGATTTCACATATATGGCTGAGCAGTAAGGTTGTTATTCTCAGCACTTTGGCCAGTTATACATCTCTCTGTTGGTCCCTACCCTATTCAAAAAGATGCTTCCCTGACTAATTTCTATTGTAATGAACAAATTTTTAAAAGATATTTTGATAGCAATAACATTTAGTGAAAGAAAACTAACAGATTCTACCCTATGGCCTATGAACTCTCCAGCCATGGGATTTTAACCAAGACTACAGTGCCAGACATTAAATTCTGTCCTATGGAGCAGTCTCAGATACAATGAGAAAGCAGTTACACACTCTATAATAGTCGTGCCTCTATTATACCAGTGGGCATACCTTGCCAGGCAGGTCACTTTTGCAACATGTAGGGGCCATCACTGGGTAAAATTGTCAATGTCTTTTGTCCCCCAGAAGCCTACATAGCACCCCCAAGATATATTATAACTACCAAGCTATAAGGATGTTTATTTTTCAGTTTGTGATTTGTCTTCAAAAGTAGAGTTTTGCCATGTCCCTAAGGAAGGTAGTTTTTGTGTTTTGAAAAGGAATGGCCCTCATAGGCTCATATATTTGAATACTTGGTCATTAGAGAATAGTACTACTTGAGAAAGATTAGGAGGTATGACCTTGTTGGAGTAGGTGTGGTCTTGTTAAAGGAAGCAGGGGGAGGGGGATTTGGGATTTCAAAGGCTCAAGCCAGGCTTTATGTCTCTCTCTCCCTGCTGCCTTTGGATTCTGATGTAGAACTCTTAGCTACCAGGTTGGCCTATGTACCACCATGCTTCTTACCATGAGGATAATGGACTAAGCTTCCAAAACAGTAATCAAGCCCCAAGTAAATGTATTACTTTCTAAGAGTTGTCATGATCATGGTGTCTCTTCACAGTAAAAGACCAATGGCAAAAAATGCAAGGTCTGTGTTGTTCTGGAGATCTCTGAGTCTTCCATGACCAATAATTTGTAGAGAGAATTTGGAAAACCCAACTATGAAGACTTTATGAGAATATCAATTTAACATGAATCTTAGAAAAAGAGAAGGTAGGGAGATCATATTTCACATAGACTGTCATATCACTGTTATTGTAATAATGGGGGAAAAGATGTAATGAATAACATTTTAGAGAATTCTCCTTATCTTATGAAGTCTTGAATTAAATCATTGGGTCTAGTAATATAAAATGGCACCCTTTAACCTCTATGAGGTGCAAAAAAATGGAAAATAGTATGTGTAGCAGTAGCAGTTACTAAGTACATGCTATGTCTGGCACTGTTTCTGAGATCAGGAGACACTAGAAACATGGTGGTAATTATTTAACTTAGAAGAAAGGTTCTCCACAAAGTACCTTAAGAATGATGATGTCTGTTTAGTTCTAGACAAATAGTCTTTATGAATGCATCTCTGATTTATATAAAATAAAATTATTTTCAGAGTCTGAATTGTTCATATATTTCTACCTCCACTAAGAGGAAAAATCAGACTAATTTATATTTAAATGCTGGATCACCTTTAATTCCTTAGATAGAAATTAATTAAAATTTATTACCTATTTCTATTTCTGGATGGATTTAAATCGTTGCATTTTATTTTAGGTTTCTACATCTTTTTTAATGATATGAATTGATATTTACTTTACTTACACACACCAACCTCATGATAATGGTTCCGAAAATAACATTCTTCCAAAGTTTGACCTCTGTTGTTTACTCTAGAAGTATTCAGGCAAAACTGAGCTACATTTTCCTTAAATATTTGGAAGAATACTTTAGTTAATATCTCTGGTCTTGTTGTATATATTTGCTTTTGGGTTATTCATAACATGGAAAAATAATGAATGCTTTTATTTCTTTAGAAAATCTAAGTGCAATTTTACTAAATTTTACATATTTGAAAGGACCTACTATATTCACAGTCACTTAAAGGAAACAGTACCTAGCAATAAGATAAAGAAACGAGGTTATCACTGAATGTCTAAGTGATAGACTCAATAATAAGCCCCACGGTTACCCTGTAAATTAGTATGTTACTGTCTGTGTTTTGTCTCTAACACGAATCTCTTGGATTTATGGGTAAGTTGTCTTGAGAGAATTCACCAGATACTTCAAATTCACCAACATAATGAAGAAGCTAACATTTTCAGGGACAAGGAAACCATATAGTTTGAAGTAGTTCATTATTTATTCCATTGTTCAATACAACTATTGTTGATACTAGGCAACCAAGATTCAGTGTCCTAAGTCAAGTAAAATTAAATCTAACATTTCTAAAAACCTAATCAGATTGTTTAAATTATTTTTATATTCTAAATTTCAGTGAAGATATCATCTATATCTTTAAACTTTAATTTATTAACATAAGTTATAGGTAATATTGTTATTCCTTTAAGTATAAGACTTCATTTTATTCCTCATATTGTATACTATTTTCTTCTTAATTTCAATATTTCTGAAGTTCTATAAATTCTACTCTCAAAAATTTATTGTTAAAAAAAATCTCTGTAGCCTTTATCTTTTCTTTCATTTATTTCAGTTTTAGGGAAGAACTCCCAGTGTCCCATGCCATGTAACCACATCCAGCTAATCCCAATACTATTATATTGAGAAATAAGTCTCTAATGACATAGATGCTGGGAAATAATACAACCATATACAACCCAAATAATGATCACATTAAGTTTATAACCAATAATTTATGCCCTGGTTTAGTGGCTTTTGCATTTAATCCCAGGACTCAGAAGGCATCATCAAGGAGGTCTCTCTGAGTTGGAAGACAGACTCGTGTACATAATAAGTTTCAGAAGAATAGAGGGTTGCATTGTGAGACTCGGTCTTTTTTCGAGACAGGGTTTCTCTGCGTAGCTTTGCGCCTTTCCTGGAACTCACTTTGTAGACGAGGCTGGCCTTGAACTCACAGAGATCTGCCTGCCTCTGCCTCCTGAGTGCTGGAATTAAAGGTGTGAGCCACCACCACCTGGCTGAGACTCAGTCTTAATACAGCGCCTCCACTTGAGGTCAGGGAACATCGCAGAAGAAGAGGCAGAGAGATTGCAAGATCTGGAAAAACAGGAAGTTTGCTCTTATATTGTGTCTCTTAGGAATGTCACAAGCTACACCTTTATAATCTCACCAACTTTACTGTCTAAAAATGATCTCAATGAGGACAACAGCAATAGATATGCCAAAGTGGACATAGAAAAGTAAATAAGACCCCAATCCTACTCAAAAAACTGCAGACAATTAAGGAATACTGAAAGCAGAAAAAATAGTCTTCCCAAGGAAAGAACACACCTATTGGTTATCCAATACCAAATGATCAGCCCTGAAATCATATATGAGAGTAATATTATACCAGTTGAGCAAATTGTATTAATGCATTCAGGAATATATGCATATATACATATATACATACATACATACATGCATGCATACATGCATGCTTATATGCATACATGCATATATGCATATATACATATATACACATATACACATATCACATATACATACACATATACGTATATACACATATACATGTATGCATGTATACATATATGCATATATACACATATACACATATGCATATATACATATATACAGGGGTGGGATATTTGTACATATATTAATATAAATGTATATATGTGTAAATATATGAGTGTAGATATATTCATATATGTGTGTATGTAACTACAATTAATGAAAAAAGAGGCTGTGGATTTGAAAGAGAGCAAGAAAGAATCATGAGAAGGTTTTGGGGAAGGAAAGGGGAAGGACAAATGATATAATTATATTATAATCTCAAAAATAAATAATTTTAGAAATTTTTTCTCATTTGGTAGAATCATATTTTGAGTTTTTTATATCATTTACTATTTATTCCATAATTGTTGTGGACCCAATTTGTTAGGATATATTTGTTGTTTTTAATGCATTATTTGGTGATTTATGTACAATTTGTTCAAGGAAGACTAGAGAAAAATAACAGGTTAATGCTTACTATTCAAACATAACATGCTAAATAAAAAATGAAAAGTACCAAGCGTTTTATAAGTGCATATGCTTAATTTTTTAATATTGAGATACTAGTGAAGGTGGGAAAGAGGTAAATGTTTTGAGTTGAGTTACACACCAGTTCTATTTGTCCTTTGTCTTGAGACGGTGAATTGAACATGAATGCATGTGCATGCTGAATAGCAAAGTTTCTCAAATGTGGAGCAAATAGGACTGTGTTGATTGGAAACAAATCTGCCCACTACTGCTGTTCAATCTCACCTGTTTTGCATTCTCTAACAAAATCACTTATCTAACACAAATGCAACACTTGACAAAAGCAAAGACCAAAAGATGAGTTGTACAATATTCACAAGATACATAAATATAATGGACAGGTCTGCCTTTATATGTGTCCTGGCGACTGAAATTCACTGCAGTTGTCCATAGATAGAGAAGAAAAGCAGGTGAAACATGTTGATTGGAGTAACTGTTCAAAAACATAAAATAGATACATAGCATGAGTTTAGGTAAACAATGGAAACTAGAAATGACATGATTTTATATTAGAAAAGACTACACTCTCCTACACACCAAACAAATCAATTTACCCTAATAAATAATTAAAAGGATGTAGGATATGATCTATTAGTAATTTAACTGTAAAACAGTGTGAAGATGAAATGAAAAATATCCTAGTTTAAAAACTATTAGTTGTTCATCTGAATCTCTATTGCCAGCCATCTAAAAATGTCCCACTCTTTGAGACTTGTTTTCTTTTTAATAAGATCAGGTCCTACAAAACTCTGCATTCTGACATTCCTTGGTGCAAAGACTTTCTTGAATTTGTATTTTCATTGATTTGGCTTAATTAAGGCAACTGAAATAGTAAGGTCAAAATTTTACCTGTAAGTGATATTTTAAAACTCAACACAGTTGGCAAAACTCTGAAGCAAATCACAGAGGCAGCTTATGTGTCGTAATTCAGCATTCATCAGTGGAAATCTTTCAGATAGCACAACTCTGCCTTTGGTATCAGTGATGTGCTCTACTACATGACCTATTCAGCTGTCAGTCTGACTTGCCACTCTCACAGAGGAGGCTGATTGTAAAATATGATTCCCTGGGACAAATTATTTTTATACTTTCATTTGTAACCATTTTCCTATTCTTCACTGTACAGTTAAGAATAAAGAGATAATTTTTTATTTGGCAGTCAGAACACTCATCTTAACTGTCAAATAGATACAAAATAATTCCTTTTGACAATTGCTAGCACTGAATGAGTGCTCCAAATCTTTCACCAAATGCATTTCCAGAGGGCTTTTTCCCCTCTTCCTTCCTTTTATTTTCTTTTTCTTTATCTTCTCCTAGTACAAAAACACATTTCTTTCTCACACACTCTCTCTCACACATACTTCCCCTCCCCTCCCTGCCCTCCTCCTATTCCCCCTATTTAAGTAGTATTTTGTCATCAAATACAGAATAAAAAACTTAACAAAAAAATGACCAAGTGTAATGCAGATTATACTAGTGATATCTTAAATTCCATTGGTATAATTTAAACCATTCTAAAACAATTTTATACTGCAATAATTTGACTTTTGCTTTTCCATATTGATGTATGATGTTAACATATAAAGCTTTTGTACAGGCATACTGTATCAACTTCTGTTCTTATATGTACACATTATACAGTATTAACCACAGGAATATTAATCAATATCCCTATCACAATCCATAATTATGTCTTTCAGAGAGAAAAGGTGCACTTAAAGATAGAAAACATTTGACTTAAGATCTATTCCACATTCTGTTGAAAACTGTATTATGAATGAAAAATTAGTAAGCATATATTAATTGTAAAAAGAGGATAAAGAAAGATATTCATTTTGATATTATAGTAAAAGATAAAGGAGTGACTGTGAGAAATGATGTGGGGTTTGGGCTATTCCTGTCTATTACTAGGAAACTCAAAAAAATGGGCTCATGAGAACTAACAAGAAATGAAACTGAACATATTAAGAAAAAATATATTAAAATTTTGGCCCCTATACCAGCTTTCTATGTTTGAAATCTTAGTCTCTAGTTGATGGAACTTTCAGGAAAGGATTATTAGATATTGACTTTTGGAGGTCTGTCATTGGCTGAAGTTTTAAATGCTATTTCCAGTATGCATCCTGCCTTCTGATTCTCGCTCCATTAGTAAGCTGTCAGCTGTTCCTGCCCCATTCTTTGATGTGATCCTCATGGACTCTAACCCTCTTAAACCATAGCCTAATTAAATATTTTCTTTTATTAAAAGAAAAGAAAGAAAGAGATAAAATTCTAACTTTATGACTTCTTGTACTTCTGAAAAAAGCTTCAATAATATGATTTCAATTAATATATTTGAAATGGGAAGATTCAAACTATTCTGCTGATCACTAAAATGATTTGTTTTTGACAAAAAAAAAAACAAAAATAAAGGTATTTGCAGTTTTAATGTATGAAGAAGAGTTTCTAGGCAATTATTCTTTGATTTATAAAACAACACAAGATGACATTCATTTTTACCAGATTTACTAATAAATATTTTTATTGTCATATTGGAATTAAAGAAGTTAATTAATCTCTTTATCTTATATGTATAAATACTATATATATATATATATATATATATAATACTGATGGTATCTTATAAATATTTTCCAAATTAGAATCATACATGTTGAAGTCATTTGCATTTACCTCATAAATATAGATGCAATGAGTATAATGACTGGAATAATCCACTTTTCAATGAGTTGTCGCTCTTTTTAGTGGCAGATAGGATTGAGAGACAAAGAACTCAGACTGAGTTATAGTGTGTATTCCATGATATATTTTAAGGTGAAAGAAGCAACAGTGAATTGTTCATGTTTGCAAGAGGCTACCCTGGTTATTCTGTTTTTACTATTTATTATATTTATTTTTGCATAGGAAACACAAAACTATTAAAAAGCGTTTAAAGGAAATTTTTATTTGTCAGAGGAATTTTCCCATACTGGGAGCTGCTTCCAAATTACCACACAGTGGCTTATATTAATTGTAAATCATCGGCCAATAGCTCAGGCTTATTACTAACTAGCTCTTACATTTTAAGTTAACCTATATTCCTTATCTAATCTCTTACATATGGCCTGTGTCATTACCTGTCCTCTAGTATGTCTTGTTCTCTCCGCAGCTCCTGACTCTCTGACCAGGTCCCTCTGTACCTCCTGACCTCTGTGGATCCTGACCCCTGTGGATTATGACTTCTGTGGCTTCTGATCTCTGTTGCTTCTGACCTCTGTGGTTTTTTGACCTCTGTGGCTTCTGACATGTGTGACTCCTGATTTCTGTGGATCCTGACCTCTGTGGCTCCTAATTTCCTTCTGTGGCTCCTCTGACTCTCTCTGACTCCACCCTTCCTTTTCCTGGATCCTCAGTTTGATCACCTGCCCTATACTGTTTGCCTGGCTCTTGACTAATCAGCTTTTATAAGCCAATGAGAGTGATACCTATTCATAGTGTAGAAAAGGATTGTTTCAATGCATGTATATATTGATAATAGCATGAATGTGAGGAATTTGTTACTGGAGCTACCATTCTTGAGTGCTCATTTTACTAGCTGATTTGAACCATGTTACATTTAACATCTAAACTGATTAAAACTGATAAATTTTGTCACCATGAAATATGAACTTTAATGTTAGCAACATTTGTTGCTATGAAATCCTTTTGGCATTGTTAGCTAAATGATTTTCTTCTGATCAGTGCTTTATTCACCCTTTAACTCTAAATTCTTTTTAAATATTTCAATAAGAGTCTATTGTCAACATAAATCAGGTCTCAAGTCTGTATATGTGTGCATCAAATGAGTAAGTATGGGTCCATGGTAATTATTAGGATTTAAAAAAATTTACATGTATGAG
The DNA here is from genome assembly GCA_902168405.1 of Peromyscus aztecus. NCBI lineage: Eukaryota > Metazoa > Chordata > Mammalia > Rodentia > Cricetidae > Peromyscus > Peromyscus aztecus. Next base: position 4,995 of record CABHPQ010140123.1, on the reverse strand, counting down.
TGTTTTTCATCCATGTATGTCTGTGGGGTCTATGCATGCCTGGTAACCATAGAGGTGAAAGACAGTGTCACTTCTTCTGCAACTATAGTTACAGATGTTTGTGAGTTGCCCTGTGAATGCTAGATATCAAAGCTAGGTGCTTTGCAAGAGCAGCCAGTGTTCTGACCTGATCATCCATCTCCCCAGCCCCTAAATTAGCTTTATGTTATTACTCTTGTGTAGTGTGAGCATATGTGCATGTGTGTGTGTGTGAGGGTTCATGGAGTCTGGAGATTGACTTTGGATCCCCTGGAGATGAAGTGTTAGGGCATTAGAATCTGCCAAATGGGTTCTGTGTACCAAACTCCAGTCCTCTGATAGTGCAGAAAGATCCCTTAACTACTGTGCTGTCTTACCAGTCCTGTGTGTTTTCAATCAAATACCTTGAATGTTTCAAGCCATGGCATTGGAGCCACAAGGGCGTGGAGAAAGCTGTGTGCACAGAGAGCTTCACAATGAGCTAAAGAATTTTAAATACATCACTGTTTACATGGCCAGTGAAAGGAAAAATAGTAACTATAAGTAAAATATTCTGAATTCAAAAAAGATTCAGTGGTATTAAATTAACCTCAAGTGTATTCCACTCTGAGTGCTTTAGGGCTTATACATATTTTTAATTAAGCCTGGCATTTAAGTATTTAAATTTAGATGAATGAGTTAGGGCATGATATTCTACATGTAAAATCATAACACAAGTTAATAGTTTCTCATTCATCATTTTCTTAGTGAAACATATCAGGTTCATAGACACTATACACAAAACCCAATAAAAACCACTTTTATTAGAGAAAATAGCTAAACCTACAAATAAGCGGCAGTCTCGCATGCTGAGACATTCTTAAGTTCAATTGGAAGAAAATGAATAGCCACAGGGTACAGTATATGAAAAGTAATTGGAGACTAGGTGAACAGATACAGAAAAATAGCACCCAACCACATTTCAAATGCACAACAGTAAAAATCTATAGTTATACAAAAATACAATATTTCCAAGCATCTTGGAAAACCTTTAAATGAGTGTTTTTAAAAGTTTATCACAGATATTTATAATTTTTGTACGTAAAATATTTCAGTTGCAGTATAGTTCCTAGTGTTAATGAATAGAAGTCCATTTTATTTATCAATTCCTTGTGTTTTAGGTCATATTCTCAAATGACATATCCTTAGGTTCTCAGTTAACATTTTAAAAAATAAACAACATTAATTAAATAACTGTTATTAATAAGACTAGATACTTATGCAGTTTCCACCCTGACAATCTAAAAGGATCTTTCAAACAAGAAATGCATAAGGGCAGTAGCTAATGTAAAAACAGCTCAGGTTTCTTTGTTTGTGTGTGTATATGTGAGTGTATGTATATATTCATGTGTGTGTTTATACATGTGTTTGTATGAATTATACTTGTGTATATCCGTGTGGTGGTTATGTGTGTATGTGAGTTTCTGTATGCTTGTGTCTGTAAGTTTGTGTCTATATGTTTGGCTATGGTGGGTATGCATGTGTTTAGGTATACAAATATATTTGTGTTCAAGATTTCTGTGCAAATGGAGGCATAAGATGAAAATCGGGAGACTTTCTTAATTATTCTTTACCTTATTCACTGAAGTAGGGACTCTTAATTGAACCCAGAGCTCTCCGTATAGGCTAACTTAGCTAGCCAGCTTGTTCCTGGAGATCTCTGCAGGATGTAATTACCAGCAGGCTGCCACATCCACATGACATTCATATGAGTTCTGTGGATTTGTCTCTATTTCTCAAATTTGTACAACAAGCACTTAATCAACTTAGTCATCTCCCCAGCCTTGATAGCTCAGTTTTTAAATAAGGGATACAGATGAAAATTCTATTCTTGATTCTTAAAATCAGCATTAATTTATCCTCTAAATTGTACAACAAACTAAAACTAAAATAGCATATATTACTCAGACTGTTTTTCAGATAATGGCGTGGCCACCCACAGTATTATGATAGTTTGGACTGTTGGCAAAAGTTATATATAACTTCAGTAAGTTAGTTATTTTTCATACTTGAAATAACTGTGAGGTAGAAAATAGAGCATATATAGAGTATTTTCTCAAACACATTTTATAAGAGAATTGAAAGCACATACTGTGAAATATTTTAAACAATGTTTTATTTTCCAAAAAATGAATGAACTAAATAATTTCTGTAAAAGGACAATAAGATAGATACAAACCCTGATGCAGCAGAGTATGTGTCAAACCTTGAGATGGCTTAACCAAAGAGAACACTTAAATTAGACACTAAATGACTTCTCCATAAGACACTACCACATATTATGAATATTATAGTCATTGCATATTTTGAAAGTAGTTCTAAACTTTTGACTTAGTTATATTTTGTGATTGGTTATAAGTTTGTAAACCTGTTATAAATAATGCCAACCTAGAAAAGTATACTACAGAGGACCCTTTATAAAGTTTTATGTAGAATATATTTAACCTATAATAGTTATCAGGTTCAAAAGAAACCCTGGCTATCTGTACTGCCTATTAGCATACCAAAGTACATGTTAGTATCCAGGCTCAGTTACTTGTGGTTCTTCTCAACTCTTCTCACCCTCCCCTAACCTAAACTTCTCTGACTCTTTGACTTCCCTTCTCCCTTTTCTCATTCCTATATAACCATGCCATTTCAGCCATGCTTTTTTCTCCTCTCTCTCTCTCTCTCTCTCTCTCTCTCTCTCTCTCTCTCTCTCTCTCTCTCCTTCCTGTCTTCTTTTACCACCATCCACTCCCTCCCTGGCCCAATGCAATATGTGGGCCGTATTTTGTCTACTATTTCTCTCCCTGCTCTGAACTCTTGGAGATGCCTCTGGATGTAGTCTCCCTCATATCAAGAATAAAAACTATTCCTCAACCATACCTTGGAACAGTCATGTCCTCACTTTATACAGTAGGGTGGAAACATTATTTGCTTACTAGAATAAAATGTCCTACTAAAACATGTAGTAAATTTTATATTATCTCTAGTAGAAGTTAACTATATTCTACATTCTCAGTGCAAAATGAAAAACAAATCACTGAATCAATTCATGGAAGATTAAAGGAAATTTATGAACAAGACTCTGCTTTTGCCTTTTTATACATTTCTTATGTCCTTCAAATGCATCTATTGTCACCAATTAGAAGTTATTCTCTTTTAATGATTGAATAGTAACCAAAAGTTTATTAATATTTACACTCACATATAGTACATATACACAGCATATATGCAGACATATATATATATATATATATATATATATACACACACATTTCGTTTTATAATTCTCCTTCAATGTTTCATTTCATATCTAAGGTATTATGAATAGTGCATCAATAATATGAGAATATATTTATCTCTTTAGCATTCTGATTTCATTTTCTTTGAATGCAGTGCTCAGTATCATAAGCTGATCATAGTACTCTGTATATATAAATTAATATATCGTAGTCTGTACCCTAAATATATACAACTTTGCACAAATCAAAATGAAACAAATTACTAAATGCTTATCAAACAAGGTACTAAGGAGTTTAAAATACTGTTACATTAAAAATTCTGTGGCCAGTATGGCAAGATAAAAGTACAATAGTTCACTCACATCTTGGTCATTAGCCAAAAGTTGTTTAATTGGACTTAAGGCCCACTCAACAGGAGGGGTATCATGCCAAGTACCAGAAATCTACTCAAATACGTGGAGCCAATGAAATCATGGATCTTAGAAGAGAACTTATTACCACCAATTTACTAAACCAGATAATTCCTAACTGCATTATAAATACTTATCCTTATACCCACAAATATGTGTAGTACTCACCCCTCATCAAAGAAGATTCTCTTTGTAGCACATAGAGACTGTTACAGAAGCCCCTACTTCTCAAAATGCATAAAACAACTGATCATGGGTTCCCAGACCCTTTCTACATCACAATTCCTCAACTATGGTTTAGGGAACATACAGACGAAGGTATAAAAAGATTGTAAGAGTCAGAGGACCAGAAACTTAGTTGAGAAATCGTGTCTCCTAGGGATAACAATTTCCTACAACCATGGGTCCTCTATACTATGGCTGCCAAAGCAAAATTGGAACAAGGACATGCTAATATGGGAGAGTTTTTATCTCAAGGGCCCCACCTCCAGATGAGGAGCTACAGACAATTAAGTGAGAGAGTTGAAATAATCAGTGTTACCCAGAGATGAGTAATCTAATTGTTTATCCAATACTAATTAGATACATTTAATGAATAAATATGAACAAAAATAAACAGATTCAGAATGTTATATATATATATACATATCTACATATATGTGTGTGTGACATATATATGTATATACATAAATCACAGTATCAATTAAAAAATAGAATATATAATAGGTAAAAATACATACATATGAAATGGAGAATACACAAACATATCATGAATATTTATGTACCTATTCATATATACTTCATACAGTATTTGTATGAAGGGCAAAATAGTTATGCAAACTAGTTAATATGTCACAAATAAACTCTGATATGCTATAAAATAAACTGCTATATCAAGGAAAAAGTAACTGAAGTTTTATACATTGTCTTAGTTATTTTTTTATTGCAATGACAAAACATGACCAAGGCAATTTATAAAAGAAAGCCTTTAATTTGGGTCTTACAGTTCCAGAATATAAGAGTCCATGGTCTCATTGAGAGAACATGACAGCAGGAAAGCAGCATGGTCCTCAAGCAGTAGCTGAGAACTTACATTTGTTCCACAAGCATGGAGATCTAACTGGCAATGAGATAGGCTTTTGAAACCCCAAATTAGGCCCCCAGTGACATACTTCCCCCAGCAATATTTCCCAAACAGTTCCAACTGGGGACCAAACATTCAAATATATGAGACTATGAAGGCCATTCACATCTAATTCACCACATATCGTAACAAAATAAAGCTCACACAGATAATTATT
>CABHPQ010140119.1:0-13311 GCA_902168405.1 Peromyscus aztecus | reverse complement strand
GAATACTAGTGGCGGAACAAGGATGACTGGACAGCTACTCACAACACCAGGGAGGCTACCTGGATAGCAGGACCCCAGGAGAGACACGGGGATCGCCCAATGACGGAGAAATGAATGAGATCTCCAAGCCCTTTATATTCTATAGTATGTGGGCCCTATGTGCTTTGTGTATTGTTCATATTGTAATGAGAATCTGCATATGCACACAGTCAGTGAATACATATTGACAATGGTTTGGTTGTTCTCAACCTCTAACTTCAATATAATCCAAATAGAGACTCTGGAAGAATGTGAGACTCACTGGCCTTGGCATACGCAAAACCCCAGCTACCCAGAGAGATACCAAGGATGGGAAAATACCAGAGGCATTAAGGAGATAAGCATCAGCACCATGACTCTTAGATAGGAGACCACCTGACCAGAGGGGAGGAGTAAAATCCACAATGATTCACTGCCATTGACTCTACTCCTTATGCAATCTCCTGGCTGGAGATGAGACGGAAGAGAAGTCTCCAGGGTGTTAATACACTGTCTTCTCAGATGGTTTGCTCTCTGAATACAAAAAATAAAGAAACCTTAAAATTTAGTTTCTGTTTCTGCTCACTGATGTTGTGGTGATGGGCAGCGTGAACTCCAGTGACAACAGTAGGTTCATCACTTGGAGCAAATGTACTGCTCTGGAGGGGACTGCATGATGGGGCGGGGGCTAAGGGCTTAAGGATATTTGTGTGCATGCCTCTCAATTTTACAGAAACTTTGGTTGTTGAAAGAAACAGTTCTCATCTCAAAGGAATAAAGACATGGCGTATTCTGAATATATATGAGTGACCATGGTAACATACCTCAGGTCTTCCCAAATCAAGACAAGCCTCTCTATATATGCCCATAGGTCAATCTGATCTCAGCAGTTCCTCAGCTGAGGCTCTTCTGTCAGATGACTACAGCCTGTGAAAACTGATGACTAAAACTGAGTAGGAAACTTGTATTAGGACATAATAAATGAACTTAGAGTTTAAGCAGCCGGTCTTCACACGTATCTGTGACCTCACAAACTCCTCACCGGCTTGCTTGCCAGCCTCTGTCAGCAGTGAGTCACCAAGTATTTTGTCATGTTAGTTTGTGGGTAGGAGAGAGGTCAATTTGTGTGAGATTCTGTTCGCTCCTTGCTGCCCACGGAGGTTTGATTATCACTGCTCCTTTCCTCTTTTTTCTTTTTAACAGACTGTGTATTTTATTTCCCTAAGTCTATATTAAATGCTTAATGAAATGGCATTAGATCCGTGGCGGAACTAATTTTGTTTGAGAAGGAAGAGATTTTTTTGGCACAGACCCATAGTCACTGTTTTTCTGGCACTTGGCAGATTGTTTGCCTTGCGACTTCTTCACTCTTTTGGAAAAACACAGACTCTATTATCTTCTGTTTTTGTTTTTTGGTTTTTTTTTAATCAGAATATAATATTTACACACAATTCAAATAAATTTCATCCCTTCAGTCAAAAACGCCTAATAGACCCTTTAACTGCCTCCTATTCTTATTCCAGTTCTTATGGGGAGCTCAGGCTCTGGAAACGGTTGCCATCATTAGTTGGGCCTTAGGTTTCACCCAGGATCAGGAGTTGCTTTTGGACTGGCCTTCCTTTTGTGTCTTCCCAGGGAAAAAGCACGTGCTTCCTGACTTAATCTTGCTAAACGTAACTGAGGACTGGCGAAGCTTTCAAAACAATTTGAAAGTTTAACAGCATACTTGACAATATTTTTGTTGTTGTTGAAGAAGTCCTGAACACCACATTTTTACTTATATCTCAATTATAAAATTGCATGTCCCTATAAATAGGCATAAAATGTTTTAGAATTAAATGCTATGTAAGGAAATAATATGGAAATATATCAATTGCATGCCATGTCGTTTTACTATTATTTAATTTGGTTGGGATGTGTTATTTATTTTCATGTTGGTATCATGAAATACAAGGAAAAGAAGTCTAATTCTGGCTTCCTTCATGAAATTCTAGGTCAATGGGCTGTGGACTACCATTGTTCCGAGAAATAGCATGCCTGGATTTTCTCCAATGCAATCTTAGTAGCTTGGAGTTTCTAGATCAAGTTTTGAAAAGGACATATAAAAGTTTGAAAATTTGCTAGATTTGTTCTAGATTTTTCTTCCATATTAATGCTGTTTGGATAACTATAGACCTTTGCATTTCATAATCCAGCTGCATAAGTTTCATTAGTGCACAAGGGACTTTAGTTTGTTAGCTTTCAGCTGGAAGTGGCGTCTTTTTTTACAACACATTTTAGTCATAGTATTTTCTCTGTATTTATGGTCATTCTTGGTATTGCCTGAAGGTAATTTAGCTTTGTTCCTGTTTTATAGCAATTAATATAAAATAGGTCATAAAAATCTTGCCCAGTAATGTTGGAGTTATTGGATTTCTATTCCTTTCTTTTTTCCTATATTCTCCTACAAAAGCCACAATACCAGCTCCTCTTTTTCCCCTGAATTCCAGTGTTCAAGATAACTAGGGACTAATTATTTAGCAGCTTCCCACATTACTTGCAAGTTAACTCAAGATGTTTTATATGTTAGGCTTGATGGGCTAAAAGGATCTCAGAGGGGCAGAATGTGTGTCAGGCAGTTTGGACACAAGGCAACACATGTACATTAGAAGTCTGTTACCATAGCAACATATTTGTGAATGCTATATCATAAGACATGAAATAATAGAGAACTAACTTTATAACTTATTTGTTCAGGTTGTTCTGGTGATTTCTAAGGACAGTAGCAGCATCAAACTCGGTTACAAAATTATCATTGTGCTGTGGCTATATGAAAAGACTGTTAACATTTCATCGGTCACTTGTGATGGTGTTTTCAAATTAGATTTATATTTGACAGTGATGGAATGCCACAACGTGCTGGCTCCACAATAGAATAAGGGCTCCAGAATTATTTCTCCCCTTCAGTCATATAATCTTGCCTTATGCACATGAATTTTCTTCCTTATTTCTTTACTATGGACCATGGAACAATTTGCATTATTACTGCTCATAAATTCTGCCCTGATGAGATCAATTTTATAGATATAGGATCAATAATACTTGAGCACATTTGCAGCTGTGTTCTGCCAAATACTGCTCATTAATAGCTTTAAAGGAATCGGTGCATTTTGCTAGAAGTAAAGATAATGAGACATTGATTATCTCTGCACAGCACAATTTATGCCCTATTTTATTTTTAATGCAATGTTAAATTAATTTGTAAAAGATCAGAAGCATTGCTGTATTTCCAAGCTGTGATTAAACAGTTATTGAACTTTTCTCAGAGGGCATTAATCAATTCTCATCTCCTCTAATCTCCTAGAGTGCTTTAGAAATCAGATGAGTATTACCTGTACTTCTTGAGAAGCATCAACTCTGGAAGAGAAGACATCCTTATGGAGTCCAGCTCAGGTGATGGGATATATGAGGAGGGGTCATATTTCCTCTCAAGATCAGTCTATGGTACTATTGTAGATCAGTGAGTGGGTCAGAAATGTTACTAGAGTATTATGTGGAAGCACCTTGAAGAGTTTATAGATGTTTGTCAAAGATGGTCTGAAAGATTTGCATATTTGTACTTTGGATGGTTTTGTAATTTAGCTTTCTTCACCTAGCCTTATGCTTTTAATGAGTGTTTGACTGATACTTTAAGATCACTTTAAAAAGAGTAACAGAGTTGTATAAAGTCCTCCAGCTGCAGCCCTTCTTAGAAATCTATCTTTAACTGTGGCTGACTAATTGGAAATGAATTGTACGTAGAGACTTATGTCGTTGGGGAGAAGTGCTTCAAGCCACTAAGTGGTCTGGGAGACCTCAGAAGAAAGTGACTGAAAGATGAGCAGAATAAAGTAGCTGGCAGTAGAGCCCGAAGGAGAGAGCACAGGAAAGTCCACATAGAAGGTCCTGTATGGCTGCAGATGTCATGATCCGATCTTAGAATAGGTGGCTGTGGAGCCCTTGGAGGGGAGACAGACTTCCATTTGGAAACTGGCGGGATATGGCGCGAGAGAAAAGATTTGCAGGGGCTAAAAACACTGAACAGAAACTATCTTGCAAAAGGAGGAGAGTGTCCAAACAGAGCTTATTATCCACAGACTGGAGCTCATTAGTAAATCAGTTATATTATGGTCTCAGAAAAAAAGACACTGACTATATGGGGAAACTTAGTTCCAGAAGTTCGGTGAGGCAGTGAGGGAGAAACCACAAGCTTGAGGTGCTTATCCATGCTTATCAAAATGAAATAGCAGTCCTGTCTAAAATTAGAATGGGTTTCAAGGCCTCACTTATCTCCCATCAGGATTTCCCACATGTGTTTTGATTAGTTGGATTAGATGCAGGAACACTGATGGAATGTTAGGGAGTGAAATGCCTTTAATGGCAGTGTAAAGAAAGCTTGTGGATGTTGACTCTGTAAGTGGGTGATATGGGTGGTGTTGATGCTGTCTGATGAATGATGGATATCTCACCTACCTCCTCTCCTCATGGATTATGGATTAGCTTGCTGTCTCATTTGATATTTTCAAGCCTTTCCCTGATGTATCTTCATTTCTATATGTTCATCATTTCTTTCTTTCTCTTTTTTCTTTCCCATAGCTTGTATTCACTCTAGCTTTTTGGCTTGGGAAAAATGTCTCCGAGCTTGACATATTTTGGGTTATTAGAGACCAAAGATATGCGAGATAGGGGCCTTGTGTACAATAGCAGGAGGAGATCAAGGGAGCGGACACTGATTCCTTAAAGCTGCTGACCTGACTTGCAATGGGTGAATGGTACTGGGCAGCTAGAGAATTGTGAAGTTGTGGGCGTTTTGAGTAGGGAAATTGAGATAAAGGAAATCAAGGACTTGGTAAAGAAAAATTCATCTTTAGCAAAATGTTTTACCTGATTGTTTTGTGCAAGATAATCAACCAGTTAAGAAAGCCCGGCTGTGATGGAAAGCTAAGTCCTGACTATAGGTTCTGTTTGGCTTTGTATTGTGGATCATAATACACTCTTCAGTAGATTAAAACTAGGCTGAAACCCACATGTGAGATGCTATAAAAAGGAGACGCACTGAGGAGTGGACAAGTTTGGGTGGTGATATAAGAAGAGTAAGTGCACAGAATCCCAGGAAAAAATAAGCATGACTAAGCACATAAAAAAGAGAAGAGTAAGTCACAAAAAGGAAAGACATATTTAAAGGGTATGATGAAGTGTGTTGTAAAATATTGTAATGAGTGCCTTAAGGAGAAGGATGTGTTCAGTGTTTATGGATTTGGGACTATAAACTTACATAAAATACTTATAGCAGAAAGGGTGCGTATGAAACTATGGTACTTACTCATCATTGAACCCAAGTAAAGACTATTATCCTTTCTACCAGATACTATTTTGAGAAAAGAGACTGTGCAAAGTGAGTATTTGCACATATAAGCACACACACCGAGGGGTAACTGGTCACTGTAGAAAAGGCTTCTTCTCAGCACTCGTCTTGCATTCCTAGGAGATATTGTTCTGGAACTGGTAGTATCATAGGAAAAATATTATCCAAGCTCTTGCTAAGGCAAGAAGTCAATCCCAGGAAAACTCATCATGTACGCACTCTCTTACTGTTACTTTTTAACTCCCTTATGCTGTGCAGTAAGATATTATTTTCTCAGTTTTACACATGGGAAACTGAATTGAGAAAGTTTCCAAAGTCGTTTAGCAAGCTACATCCCGATTTTGAGCTGAGGCTTCTTCCTGATGGGCTCTCTAGTTGCGTACCTTCCCCCCAGTCCTACAAAACATCTCCTTTCTCTCAGACATCTCACTAAGGGGAACATTACCAAGGTAACCACATGATAGCATAGTCTACTACAGATAGCCCTGTGTTCAGACATTTGCTGTGTCATGTATTAACTTCAGATACAAAAGCTCCTTTGTTTATTTATCTTTAGAATGGAGACAACAATTGTTCTATTTTTAACAAGTGTTAAGTGAGATAAAAAATGTAAATTTACCAAGACAGTAATGGCACTTAATAGGTGCCCCACAAGTGCTTCAGATGATCACTTTGTGGACAACACAGAAATGTCTCAAGGACAGGTTAGTTTCCGCAATAACATAACTGAAAATACAGTTCATTTCTTTTTAATATATGCCATTCATCTAAGCACTTCTCTAGGCTGAGAGATTAGTAAGCCTCTATTTTGACACATTTTTAGCTATCATTTAGAATCAAAGATTGTTTGAAGCACTATAGAGCTTTGCATAGGAATTTGATTTATTTGTCTTATACCTTAACCAAAATAAAGTTGATATTAGACTTCTGCTTAAGTTAGCTGAATTAATTCCACTTTAATTCAAGTTCATCTCTGCCGTAGAAAGATGACAGGCATTATTGAGTTCTGTTACACATTTAATAAGAAATATACACTTCTCATCCTTACGGAAGCAATTTAATACACCACAGAGGCTATCAAAATTCAATTCAAGGTTGAATGACTAATGCATAAAAGTCAACTCCATATTCTAGCAGAGATAAAGCCACTTACTTCTTTTTATCAACTAGATGGGTATGCCGTGCAGATCTCAGGGAGCAAAGGTTTAAAACTTCCGGCTTTGCAATGCCAGAGAAGATGATATGAATGTGCAGAAAACTAGGGGATTTTAGGAAAGAGATTATCCAAAGAAATGAATCAGTAAATGGAAGATGGAAGATGAAGGGATGGAGTGAATGACAGAGACAGAGACCAAACAGGACATTTATTTATTTATTTATTTTTATATAGGTTCACTTTTCATGAGCTTTGAATTAAGAAAGAAGCTCAGCATAAATCCCAGAGCTTGAGGGGTAGGGCTGTTTTTAAGGCTCTGATCTTTCATTGTACTAAATGTATATGTGTGGGAGTCCTCTTTCCCTCTCGGCCTCTTGGCCATCAGTCTGAAAGGGGAAGGAGGCTGAAGGGGCGACTGAAAGCTTTGTACGTCATCCATGAGCACGAATGGAGGGAGGGCCTCAGGGAGACAGACCTCAGTGAACCAGCTCAACTTTATTCTTGAGTATAAGGAATATATAGGATTGAGGAGCCTGGGGACAAATCCTAATTTGCATTAAGTGGCACACTCCTATCACAAAGCTTAGTATGTGGCAGTAGGGTCCTATAGTGGAGCTCCTAGCACAAGTCTTCTTAGTACAGAGAGATCTGTGCCAAGGGTCAAGCTAAAGATGAATCAGGCATCTGGTTTAGAGACAGCTTTTAGTTAAGGTTAGTCCTCCAGACCCAGGAACATTCTCCAGATAAGGGCAGGCAGAGAGCAGGAAGTCTTGCTGAGAAGGGAAGGAGTTTCCCTATTGCCAAGCTTAGAGAAAGGTACCAGGCTATAGCAGGCTGCAACTTCTAACCAGCCCACAATATATGCTAACATATGTGCATGCATGTTTGTACATATAGGTATACATACATACGTATATGTATGTGTGTGCAAAAGTGTAAGCATGGGGCCAGTCTTGGCCCTGGAGCAGCTGATTAATTCTACATTTCTTAAATAGCTGCTAGGCATTGTAGATGCTAAGTATTCAAGGATGAAGAAAACTTAAAAAAAAATCCTTACCCCATAGAGTTTAGCTGAATGAGAATGATAGTAGGTAATAAAATAGTGATTTGCATTGTATGTCAGCTACTGGTGAGTGAGATATAGAACAGCAAAAGATTCACAGCACAAAAAACCATGGTGGGAGGTACAACTGCATTAATGTGAGGCTGATGTAAGCCAGGAAGTTATTTACTGGATTGCATTTCAAGCAGAAGCCCTGGGGCTCAGGCCATGTCAAGTTGGGGAAGCACCAGTAAGGTCCAGCAGAGTGAGTAGTAGGAGAGAAAGGTGAAGAGAGCACAAAGCTGATGACCTGATGGTCTTTGCAACAACTCCAGGACTCTCTCTGGTCCTGAGTGAAGTGGGAGCCATTTGAGTGTTTTGTAGGATTGGCATGATCTGATTTCCATTTATTCCTCTAGCTGTGATGTAGACTACAAAGAGCCTGGGAGTGTTTACAGGTTTAAAATTACTGAGCTTAAGAGAACTATAAAATAAAATGTCTCTAGCCTTCAAGCCTCTAGCTTGTGGAAGCTGAACTGATGAGAAATAGAACCCTGTCTCTCACCCAAGGACAGATAACTTCCCAGAATGCTAGGAGTTATTCTAGTAATTGCCTGATCTTGTACATTTTTAATGAAACTGTTGTTTATGCAAGGTAATGGTCACAATCCTAAACACTGCTTTTTCTTCTGTAAACAAAGTTTGCTTGCTCAAGATAACTAGGACATCTATAAAAGACATGTGTTTGCTAAGAACTCTTGATTAGGATATGTGTTTGCATGTAGCTTTGTGGTTTTGACCTTGATAAACTCCCAACTAATGTAGCTCAGGGCTGCACCTTCAGAATCCCAAATCTGCTGTGGGGTGTTCTGTATGTTAAATGTGTTGCTCTGATTGGTTAATAAATAAAACACTGATTGGCCAGTAGCCAGGCAGGAAGTATAGGCAGGACAAGGAGAGAGGAGAATTCTGGGAAGTGGAAGGCTGAGCAGGATGCTGCCAGCTGCTGCCATGACAAGTGAGATGTAAGGTACCGGTAAGCCATGAGCCACGTGGCAAAGTATAGACTAATAGAAATGGGTTAATTTAAGATGTAAGAACTAGATAACAAAAAGCCTGCTGTGGCCATATAGTTTGTAAACAATATAAGTCTCTGTATGTTTACTTGGTTGGGTCTGAGCGGCTGTGGGACTGGCGGGTGAGAGAGATTTGTCCTGACCATAGGCCAGGCAGGACTGGAGAAAACTCTAGCTACACAAATCTCTGGTGTAGTCCTTATTAAGTCTCTTCTCTGTTAAAATTTACTCATGGTCAGACTGGTGAATCTCTGAATGACCCCAGACCCATAACTGGAGAAGCAGAAATACTCAGCAAGACTTGGGAGAAAGGTGGTGTCTGATGATAATGCCATTATTGATGTCTGGGCATGCCATTGTCGACATCTGGTCTCTGCGATGAGGGTTGACACAGTGGAGGACAACTTAACTAGAGGACAAGTTAACTGGAGCAGAGGAGACCAGGCTCTGTAAGGCTAAGTTAGTTGCAGGATGCTCTCTACTTCTAAGGCTGTTATCTGCTGAGTGGACTGGCTGATATAACCCTAGAAATAATTTCTGCTTAATCTTAGTGCTTGATGTCATTGACTCTAAGAAATCATAAGAGGCACTCACAGAGGGAGGAGGCTGGTTAGAATTTTACTTTTAGTGATTATGTCCATAACTTTTCTCACAAACCATTTACATGGATAATACTGAAACCATGAATTAATACATTTATAAAATTCCCCCTTCAACCACTATGCCTCACCTTTGTTTAGTTTTTTCCTTTATTGAAAACAGCTTACCTCTCTCACATTATATATCCTGATTATGATTTCCCCTCCTTCTTTTCCTTCCAGTTCCTCTCCACCTCCTCTCCCATCCAGAGCCACCTCATTTCTGTCTCTCATTAGAAAACAAACAGGCTTCTAAGGGATAATAATAAAATAAGATAAAACAAAAACTAACATATTGGAATTGAACAAAACAAGAATAAAAAGAGACCAAGAGAAGGCACAGGAAACAGAGACCTACTCATACTCACACTCAGGAATCCTATACAAACACTAAACCGGAAGCAATAATATATATGCAAAGGACCTACAGGGTAAAAAGAGAAGAAAAATACATAAATAAAAATATAAAAGATTAGAAAAAATTTTTAATAATTGAAAAAAGGAAAAGCCCTGATATAACATTATGAGACAATGAACCTCCAAAATCATTGAGTTCATTTTCTGTTGGCCATATATATCTGAGCATGCAGCCTACACTTAAGAGTAGTTTCTTTCCCCAGTGAAACTCCCTTAGAGAAGACAAAATTTTCATTTGCAAGTGGTTATCAATTGGAGATTACTTCTAGGTTAGGGATAGGGACTTTTGTCCACTTCTTTCAGCTGTAGGACCCCAGCTAGACCTGTGAAGGCCCTATGAATGTTATCTCAATCTTTGTGAGTTCATATGTGTGTCTATCTTATTAATTTAGAGGACCTTTTTTTTTTTTGGTACCCTCCATCCCATCTTATTCATCCACTTGTTTCTTCTCCTCTTCCCCGGGGTTCTCTGAGGAGAGGGATTTTTAAGGTGCTATCCTGTTTAAAGCAGAGTGTTCCAAGGTCTCTTACTCTCTGCATAATGTCTGGCTGTGGGAATCTAGATTTGTTCCCATCTGCTGCAGCAGGAAGCTTCTCCGATGATGGTTGAGCAAGGGACTGATCTATGAGTACAGCAGAGTAGTAGATTGGCATTAGGAGTCATTTTATTGCTATGTTTGTTTGTTTATTTTGAATTGTAGTATTTGGTTTTATCCTAGGTTCCTGGGATATCTAGTCTTGGTTTCTTGGGTACCCAAGCAGTGCTGGGTATGGGCTCCATCTCACAGAGTGAGCCTTTAGTAAAATCAGAGACTGGCTGGTCACTCCCACGGGCTTTGGGCCACCATTTGTGCTAGCATATTTTTCAGGGAGGACAGATTGTAGGTCAAAGGGTTTATGGCTGGGGTGGTGTTTATCTTTTTCATTAGGTAGCCTGCAGAGTGCCTTTCTGTACCAAACATCTTAGAACATAAGGGTGAAGGCTCTCTATAGGCATCAGCTTAACTATTTCTTGTTTAATGAGTAGCATAGGTGTTGGCTTCAACAATAGGCAATGCCATCTGTTGTGGAATATTAGTTAAAGATGTGTTACATTTGTTTGCATCCTTTTATGTTGCATTTGTTTAACTCTGTGAAGTTGTGCTGCTTTATCTGTCTAAAACACCTGATTGGTCTAATAAAGAGTTGAATGACCAATAGTGAGGCAGGAGAAAGGATAGGTGGGGCTGGCAAGCAGAGAAAATAAGTAGGAGGAGAAATCTGGGAAGAAAAATGGGATCAAGGAGTAAGAAAAGAAGAGGCCAGCCACCCAGCCACCCAGCCACCCAGGCAGACATGGAATAAGAAGGAAAGAAAAGATATACAGAAATAGAGAAAAGTAAAAGCCCAGAGGCATAAGGTAGACAAGATAATTTAAGAAAAGATGGCAAGAAACAAGACAAGCCTAGGCCAGGCATTCATTAAGAAATAATAAGACTTCATGATTTATTTGAGACCTGGGTGGTGGCCCCCTCAAAAAGCCAAAGAGTAAAGAGTAAAAACAATAACCACATTTTATTATATTAGCATGAGGTTCTCAAATATCCACCTAGAGCCAAAAACTAAACAAAAGCAACAACAAAAAGACAGACATGACTCCTTTAAGAAACTCTGCTGACAGCAAAGCACTTAAACAGACTTTTTCATGCTAAAATAGAAACAAAAGGCTTATATAAAAATGCCTGCCTTGGTGCAAGGCACCAGCTTTCCATAGCTGGGGTGTTGAATGCAGTTCCTGGTCCTGGTCAAATGCTCCTCCAACCTGGCCTTGAGCTTTAGGCTTGACTTTCATGAACTGTGAAGTGGGCAGAGCCAGCCCATAGAGACACACAGAGGAACCAGCTGTAGCTTAGCAGTTTAATGTTTGCTCACATGGTCAAAAAAGGCTAAGGGATATGCAGTAGAAGAGGTCCAGATGGGAAAAAAAAAACCCTCTAAATAAGTTCCAGTGTGTTTTGCAATGTGTGTATGCTTAAGAAAGAAAGAATATGGGTATAGACAGTCATAGAAAGAAATAAATAGTTTAAAAATAATAAAATGAAGTCTTTAAAGAGAGAGTAAAAGTATTATAAAGTGAAAAAGCTATGTAAGATGGGAAATACACAGGGACTCTGGATCCTGTATGTTGCTGTATTGATTTTGAATTTTTTGAATGCTGATAAGCAAAAATGCTATGGAATTGTGAACAGGACTGCAAAATTGAACAAACCTAGATACTTTAGAGCTATCTTAACTTTAAAAAAAGAAGTCAAAAATGCACTTGTCAAATGGAAGTCAAAATTGCTTTGGAGAAGATGTTTTGCTTTTGTTTCCACAGGAAACAAGAGGCTGTGGATTCGTTTCCAGGTTAATAAGGATCAGGTTTGATCAAGGGAGACCTCCTGAAGCTTGACAGGTGATATATGTCAACAAAGGTTAAAGCTGATCTTTATACTACTTGGCCATTATCTCAATTTTTTTTTCTCAGGGGCCCCTAAAGATGCTTTGCTCACAGACAACAGGATGCAGTCTGGAGAACTCCATGCCCACATTCCCAAGAGATGAGGTAGGTGGTCTTTAGTTATTTGGTGGGTTATGGGTGTTTGTTACCATTTAGGGGACTATAGTATATTGATACACATTTAAAGTTATTTTTGTTACTTGTATATATGTTTCTACTCTTATTCAAGATATTGTACATATGTAGTTCATTTACAAATTTAAGGTAAAGTTCTAGTTTTTGAAAGCAGATATATACATATATTTTAGGAAGCTTCTACTATATTAAATTTTCATACTACCTCTTAAAACGGCCCTTAATTTTAGCTGTCTCTCCCTGTATTCTCTCTCTTGTTCCCCTTTCCTCTCCCCCACCCCACTTGATCTTTCCATTCTATTACCCCTGACTCCTGTCCATCCATAGCTATCTATTCTATTTCCCTTTACTAGGAAATCTATTTCTCCCATCTAGGCCCTTTATACCTAGCTTCTGTGATTCCTCAGATCGTAGTTTGATTATCATTGACTTAACAGATAATACCCATCTATAAGTGAAGACATACCGTATTTATCTTTCTGGATCTGGTCTTGTTACTATGTAAATGTATCACATTTATTTTATCCATTCTTCAGTTGAGGGACATCTAGGTTGTTTCTAATTTCTGGCTATTGTGAATAGAGCAGCAATAAACATGACTGAGCAAGTGTCTCTCTGGTAGGATGAAATGTCCTTTGGTATATACCCAAGAGTGGTATAGCTGGATCTTAAGGTAGATCAATTCCCGTCATGCTAAGGAACTGCCACACTGATATCTATAGTGGCTGTGCCAGTTTTCAGTCTCACAAGCAATGGATGAGTTCTTGCCTTACTCCACATCCTTGACAGCATGACTTGTCAATTTAATTGATCTTAACCATTAGGAAATATGTAAGATTAAAATCTCAAAGTAGATTTGATTTGCATTTCCCTATTAACTAAAGATGTTGAACATTTCTTTAATTTTTTCTTGGCCATTTAAGTTTCCTCTATTGATTGGCTATTATGAATAAAGCTTTTATGAACA